>QLOH01000590.1:0-142500 GCA_026901365.1 Sesbania bispinosa
AGAAACAGAGGAGAGAGGAGAGAGAGATAAATAGAGGAGATAGAGGAAAGAGGAGAGAGAGAAACATAGGAGACAGAGGAGAGAGAAACAGAGAGAGAGGAGAGAGAAAACAGAGAGAGAAATGAGAGGAGAGGAGAGAGAAATGAGAGAAACAGAGGAGAGAGGAGGAGAGAAACATGAGAGAGGAGAGATAAATAGAGGAGATAGAGAGAGAGAGAGAGAGAAAACAGAGAGAGGGAGAGAGAGAGAGTAGAGAGAAATAGAGGAGAGAGAAATGTAGAGAAACAGAGGAGAGAGGAGAGAGAGAGAGGAAAGAGAGAAACAGAGGAGAGAGAAAATAATAGAGAAACAAAGGAGAGAGGAGAGAGAAATAGAGGAGAGAGAGAGAATAGAGAGAGAGGAGAGATGAGTGAGAAACAGAGAGGAGAGGAGAGAGGATGAGAGAGAGAGGGAGGAGGAGAGAGAGAATAGAGAAATAGAGGAGAGAGAGGAGAGAGAAAGAATGAAACAGAAAAACACAAAACATAAAACATTTTTTTTGGTTTTAAAAAGTAAAGGGAATTGGTTTTGAAACTTGTGTAAAAACCATTTTAACCCCATTTTATCCAAACACGTTTTGTTTTTAAATTTGGATTTCGAAACAAAAACCGAAAACTGACAACAACCCCAAACGACACCTTAATTTTCGTAGTTGTTATTTTCTTTTTCTATTAGGAAATCTAATTAATTACCGAGTGTTTTATTTGTGGTTGACAATAAGCTACAAAAGAATTAGATAGTCTAATAGACCTTCAAATTAATAATTAATAGTTAATATCAATTTGATTTAAATAAAAAATTTTTGAAACATGTTAACCCATGATATTATGTCCGTGGCATTATAATTGAATTGTATAAACAGCAAAAAAAAGGGGGGAACAACAGTCTTAATTTAATTTAAAAAATAGTAAATATGATTTATAATTAACATTTTATTGATATATATGGATAATATATAAATTAACATACTTAGCCCAAATTTTTCATCATTCTTAAAAAAAATTAATTATTGGAAAATTATAAAATTAAATTTAAGCACACAAGTTCTTTTTATTATTATTATTTACTAAATTAATATTTTTCTAAAATTCTAATTATTGATTCCCTTGATATATACATTTTGCATATTTCTGTTAACGTTTATTTTTCATTAATCATGATGGGGTGCTAAGTGCTAATTAACTTTCTTTCATCCTTTGCTTTATTTCTATTCTTTCATGGATCGATCAAATCATCACATGCAGATCCAAATGGTGAGTGATCACTTCTTCCCACCTTTGACTTCGATGTTTTTCCTTTTGCATTTCTTTCATCTTTCAATATAACTCATTCATGTCTTTGTCTTTCATATGCGTGCAATTCCCTTCAATTCCAACAATACAAGGCCCCATGTACTACAATGGAGTGTATCATCTATTTTACCAGTATAACCCCAAAGGAGCAGTTTGGGGTAACATTGTGTGGGGCCACTCAGTATCAAAGGACCTCATCAACTGGAAACAACTTGAACCCGCCCTTTACCCATCCAAGTCCTTTGACAAATACGGGTGCTGGTCCGGGTCAGCCACCATTCTCCCGGGTCAAGGACCCGTTATCCTCTACACTGGAGTTGTTGACAAGCATAACAATGAGGTACAATGCTATGCTATACCCGAGAATGCATCCGACCCATTTCTCACAAAATGGGTCAAGCCCGATGCCCTCAACCCGATTGTGATTGCCGAACACGACATAAACGGGTCAGTGTTTCGTGACCCGACCACTGCATGGTGGGGCAAGGATGGACACTGGAGGATATTGATTGGTGGCAAAAGGAAAGATAGAGGAATGGCCTATTTGTATAGGAGTAAGGATTTTGTGAATTGGATCCGGGCCAAGCACCCGATCCATTCAGCAAAAACCACGGGTATGTGGGAGTGCCCGGATTTTTACCCGGTTTTTTTGAAAGGGAGAAAAGGGTTGGACACGTCAGTGGTTGGGAGAAATGTTAAGCACGTTCTCAAGAATAGCCTTGACATGACTAGATACGAATACTATACGATTGGAAGGTATTTATGGAATAAGGATAAGTATATCCCTGATAACACTTCGGAGGATGGTTGGGGTGGCCTTAGATATGATTATGGCAACTTTTATGCATCCAAGTCATTTTTTGACCCAAGCAAGAATCGAAGGATCTTGTGGGGCTGGGCAAATGAATCAGATTCTAAAGAGGATGACGTTAAGAAAGGATGGGCAGGAATTCAGGTATATACCTAGCTAATTTATATTATGTGCATGAAATTAATTGTAAATTTATGTGGCTAACTATATATAGTTTAATCAATTTTGTCTTAATTTCTAATTATTTACTTCTTATTTTCTTTTAGTGTGTGTTTGGTTTATCCCAAAATCACATTTTAAAATGTGAATCAGTTCAACGCTACTGCTAAGAGTAATGTTAACCTAGATCCACATTAGTAACGTGATTTTCGAATAAACTAAATATGTGTGTTATACATATGTGACACATACTTCTTTTAGTTATTACTTGTTACTTATATATGTTGTATGTATATTAAACTTTAAGGCAATTCCAAGAACTGTGTGGCTTCATTCTAGCGGGAGACAGTTGGTACAATGGCCCGTTGAAGAATTAAATAGTCTTAGAAGGAAAGAAGTTAAGCTGAGCAAACAAAAGCTTAAGAAGGGAGATTATGTTGAAGTAAAGGGGATTTCCGCTGCTCAGGTCAGCTTCTTAATTAATTTGGTCTTTAACATCACAGTAATTAAATGGTGTTTAATTAATTATAATCTCAATTATATTACAGGCTGATGTGGAAGTTACCTTCTCATTCTCAAGCTTGGATAAGGCTGAAGCATTTGATCCTGAGTGGGTGAACGCAGAAGACCTTTGTGCACAAAAGGGTTCAAAGCTTCAAGGTGGTGTTGGACCATTTGGGCTTCTAGCATTGGCTTCTGAAAAACTGGAGGAGTTTACTCCTGTTTTCTTCAGAATTTTCAAAGCTCCAAATTACAAGCATGTGGTTCTCATGTGCTCTGATGCAAGAAGGTGATGAGGACTACTTAATTAACATTCTTATAATTAATTTGCTGTCTCAAAACTATGTTATTTTTTATAATTAACTTGTGCGCTTTCTCTACAGTTCCTCTTTGAAGAGTGAATTGTACAAACCATCATTTGCAGGCTTTGTAGATGTGAGTTTAGCCAATAAGAAACTTTCTCTTAGGAGTTTGGTATGTGCAAACCTCACTCTCCCATTTGGTGTTTAGTTATACACTAAATAATTACTTAATTAAAACTTGATGTTTGATTTTAATGGCAGATTGATCACTCGGTGGTGGAGAGTTTTGGAGAAGGAGGGAAAACAAACATCTTGTCTAGGGTTTATCCAACGCTAGCAGTGAAGAAAAAAGCTCACTTGTTTGTCTTCAACAATGGTACTGAGCATATAACCGTCGAGAACCTGAATGCGTGGAGCATGAGATCTGCTCATCGAAACTAACCAACAAGAAATCAATATAAATTAAATTAATGAATAATGTAGGATAATAATATTTCTTATCTTATTTTTCTGACATAAAAAAGGGAGGTCTGTTGTTTAACTTTTAGCCTTCTGGTTTTAATAATATATTCTGGTTTTAATTTTGCGTCCACGGAATTTTAACCGGGGATTTTAATGTATGAATAATTTTATTGTATTCTTTATGTCTAATGCATTTTCTCTACATGTGGTTAGAGAAATTTTGGTTGTCAGATTAATTTATATCAATGAATCTCTCTACAAGTACAAGTTCTTGTGATTCCACACACCATAATTTGAGGCAAACAAGGACTGCACTAGGAAAGCAAACAATCTTGTAATAGCAAGAACATAAAACAAGGAAGCGACTATGAAATACTTTGGAATTACCTTCACACATGGAAAGAGAAACAATGCTGTGTGAAATTGTATGTGTAAGAATGTTATAACAGAAGCTAGACAGCCAATTCAGATTATGAACTTGTAGAATCGTAGACTAGAAAGATAGTCTTGTGTGTCCAAGTTTTCCAGTTCGGTTTATTTTTTAATTTTGAATTGAATTATAAAGATGAAATCTCAGCCCTTAAATGTTTATAAAGACATGCGTCATTAAAGTAACAAAAGAAATGGAGATCTCTTGAAAATGGAGAGGATGTGCACTCAAGAAAAGGGTGCAGAAATGGAAATTAAGTAATGGGATGTTGGAGTTTATTCAATTTAGTTTCACTATTACAAATCAATTTTTTTACATTTTACAATTTTAAGTAATTTTTCTCTCCTTTAGACCTCGCAAATAATCTCACACTGTTAGTTTTATCAGTATAATTTTTATTTTATCAAAAGCTTGCCCACAAAAGATCCCACATGCACTTTTAATTTTATCAGTATAATTTTTATTTTATCAACAAGTGTTAAAGAACACGGGTGATCCAGCTAGAGACGACAAGGTTGAAAAAAAAAAGAAAATTAAATGCAATGTAATACCATGAATAAAAAAATCTCAAAAAATTAAAAAAAAATTGTTAACTACTCGACATTTTTTCATATTATAATAAATGTAGAAAAAAAATAAAGAAAATTGACTACAACATAATACAAAATTTATGATAAAAATTAAAAAAATCTAAAGAATTATGAATTACGTTCTCAATCTTTTCATGATCAAAACTTGAAAGATGTTATAGTATAGATTAAAAAAAATAAAGAAAACCAAATGCAATGTAATACAAAATTTATTATAATAAAACAAAAAATTCCCAAAAACTTCAAAAAATTGTCCAACATTTTCTGAAAGTCTTTTCATAAATCATAATCAAAACTAAATACAATGTAACACAATTAGTGAATTATGTTCCCAAAATCTTTTCATGATCAAAACTTGAAAAAATTTATTTGATATACACTATCAGGGTAAAGAAATTTTACACATACATCCAATTATATTTCACACCAGTTGATGTAATAGCACATTATTAGATGTTTATGTAAAACTTCTTTTCAATGACGATGTATATATATTAAACTCAACTTGATATATATAATAGTAAAGGTTTAAAAAATAAAGAAAAGTAATAAAAAATTATGATAAAAAGATAAATCAACTTGGAAAAAACTTTATATTTTATTTTCATCTCCTACTCTAAAAAAATTGTTTTTCAATATTTTAATCTCGTCTCAAGAAGATAATTACCTATTTTTTACCATATTTTTTATTTTTTATTATATTCGATCACACAATATTAATATTATAATTTTTTATACATAAAATATAAAATCTTAAATAATGTTACAAAAATCAAATCAAACTAAAGACAACTTTTTGTATATTTTTCATATATAGAGTTTCAATTTTTATTAAAAAATCATATAAAAAATAAAAAGTTAACATATAAAAATGTTGCATAATGTTACATAATCTATATATAGTGTAATGCTGTGTGAAACAAATGGGGAAGGGGAAGACGCCTAGAGAATAGGTTCTGGAAAAGTATGACCTGGCGAACATCTTACACGATTACCAAATTTGATTGTGCTTTCGCTTAGCTGTTATGTTACATGGCTTGATTAATACATGGTTTAATTCTTGAGTTTAAGACTACAGGGTGTTCACTGTTACAATCCATTCCGGGTAAACTAGACGCCTAGCATATTATAATTATAGGAATGTAAAAGAAAAAAAAAATATTATAGCAATGTAAAAACGAGACCGTGCATAGCATATGCGATCTTTTACCAAAAACTGTTGCTAGTGCATAATGATAAGAGGCATGCCCAAAAATATGAGAATGAAACATGAAAAGATCATTATGTAACAGAAGTATATTCCAGTTTAAACATAGATTAACATCATACTAGAGATATAATCAACGATTCAACTGTAACGATGTAAATTAACTTCTTGCCCTGAGTTGCCGCAAGAGACAAACGATGTCTATCCGCCATAATTTACTTAATCTTCTTCTTTGGCCTCAACTGCAAGAGGGAAACGACGTTTCAGTACTGCATAGTTTTTAACCGCTAAAGTGCAGCAATAAGAATAAAGTATAAGATGAAACAAATACGTGTGTGTGTGCGTGGGTGTGTATAGAAAGGAAATCACCCTTACCTGATTACTGTGGCCACACTTCTTTTTCCTGCAGTTTACAGCCCTTGGATGCAGACGAGCATAGCATCTAACAAAGCAAAAATGTGAAAATTGGTAAAAAAAAAAGCATCCATTATGCGATATGGAAACCAAGAATTTGCAAGCCAACACAACCAAAAATTACAAAAAAAGTGGATCATCACAAAAATATAGAGCTTAACCCAACAAAGGCAGGATCTACTATCTATACTAGCAAAAGAGAACATAAAATTGTAACATACCACCCATGAAAATCAACTGGAAGTAAACAAAACCAGTTGACAAAGTTAGAAACGGAAATCAATATAGGGAAGACGCACAAGTCATCGCACCTCTCTTCACACTTTCATGGCAAAATAGGATGAGTAACTGTCCCAGCTTGGGACAAAACTCACCAAATGCAAGTATGAGAAGAACTAAACAGGATGCTTCAGATCTCTG
Organism: Sesbania bispinosa; assembly: GCA_026901365.1. Lineage (NCBI taxonomy): Eukaryota > Viridiplantae > Streptophyta > Magnoliopsida > Fabales > Fabaceae > Sesbania > Sesbania bispinosa. Next base: position 6,628 of record QLOH01000590.1, read on the forward strand.
TCCCACCCTCTAATACCATGAATAAGATTTTGAATTAGTTTATTTTGGAGCCTCTGTGTTTTTTTTTATTTCCCAAAAATAAAAGAACTAGTCCAAATAATCAAGCATGCACTAAACAAAAGAAGTGAAGATACCAAAAACCAAAAATGGAAATCCTGAAATGAACAAGAACACTAAAAATTGAAGGTTGGGGAGAAGCATACTTGCGGCAAATCATCTTGTCCTGATTGTATTTACGAGCCAAAGCCATCAAGGAAGGCTCTATGATACCACCACGAAGTCTCAGCACGAGATGAAGTGTCGATTCTGAAGTAACCGCAATTCATATTATTAAGTAAACAGATTCACCAAAATTAATTAAAGATTAAAAAAAGAGAGAGAACAGAACAGAGATCAATGAGGTTACCCTTTTGAATGTTGTAATCAGCTAAGGTTCTGCCATCTTCAAGCTGCTTCCCAGCGAATATCAGACGCTGCTGATCGGGTGGAATACCTGCTCAATTTAATTCAATTCAAAGATCAGAAATTGTTCAATTGCATCGAAAGAAACCGAGTTGGAAGGAAATGGAAAGCGATGAATGAGTTTGTACCTTCCTTGTCTTGAATCTTGGCCTTGACATTGTCAATGGTGTCGCTGCTCTCGACCTCGAGGGTTATGGTCTTCCCTGTTAGGGTTTTGACGAATATCTGCATCGCTGCTTATTCTTATTCAGAGAAAATAAAGCGAGGTGATAAATTGAGGTTGAAATTCACATTTGCAAATGCGAATGGAATTTATACTCTAGGGTTTCCTGGATTTCTATTATTTTCAGACCCAAAACTTTGATCCAAATTAACATTGTTTCTTGGGCTCACTGTCTTCACTTGTGTTGGGCCTCATCCTAACCTTAATTCAATATTTTTTGGAGGCCGAAATAATTTGGGAATTGTTGAAAAAAATTGGAAATTAAATCAAAAAGAAAATTTGACAGCTGTGGGATTTGAACCCACGCCCTTTCGGACCAGAGCCTAAATCTGGCGCCTTAGACCACTCGGCCAAACTGTCAGATGCTTAAGCTTGAACAAAAATAGAGATTTAAACATAGTAGTTTCCAAATGTGGTGGCATCTTTTATCCAAATAACACTTTTTTTTTTTTTTATGACGAAAAATAATGTACTTTTATTAATCTTATCTTTTGTTGCCGAACATAGTAAACGAAAAATTTTCTGGGTGCCTCTCCTATTTATGTCCTAGTCACATGATATGGTAAACCCATGATCTCAAGTTTCCATTAAAACCGCATTGTCTAGTAAGAACGAGAAGACACGTTTAATTTTTCATGGGATGGTATATAGCTTGCGGGTCCAAAGAAAATACCACACGAGCAAACGAATTGGCATGAAGAATCATTGTATTTGTATTCAGTTGATATGGAGAATCATTGATCTTAATGAATTTCACCTGTGCCATGCTTAAAACTACAACAATATTGATTCTTAGAAATTCATGTATGTCAAATAGAAAGAACAATTTGCTAATCACTGGGAAGAAAGACTAAAGAAAGCGTATTTAAGTTCTAACATTGTATTTGTATTCAGTTGATATAGATTTAGTTTTTTAAAGAATAGAAATTAATGCTAAATTTGGAGGAGGGGCTTTTTGAAGTGGAGTTCATATATATTTTTTTAAATACATTTAGAGCACAAAACTTCAAGTCCTCAAATCATTTAGTCGAATGGATCGATTCGCAAGTCATGTTCGCTTGCCATCTTCATCCCAGTGCAAAGGCAGGTTGGACACATAACCTAAAAGAAACATGTACAATAATGAGTTAAAGACTACTAATTTCAATCAGAATTAATCAGTAGCATATATTACATTCACACATGCAACACTATTTATTATGCATCCAAATGTATACCAGTGTTCTTTCTTTTTTCCTGAACAAGAAAGGGGGATATTTTTAGGGGGGATGCAAAACCACATAATAATGAGATAAAAGTTCCAAGTATTTATAAGGCTTCAATGAGCAAAAGAATTAAATATGTCACCAGAAAGTGTACCTTTCCCGCACCAGAGCAATTTGGACACCTTGTGGTGGTAGGAACTCGCAGAGATCTAACAGAAGCACTGGATACCGAAATAGGATTTATGTCCAAGCATACACCACTTGCAGAACACCGAGCACAGGCCAAGTATCCTGTTCATAGAATTACAAACAAATTCTGAAGGACACAAATTTGACGTAAGATTTAGACTTAACAAAAATTTAATAGAATTCTTAAGACCTGGTGGTAGATCCTGATTAAACATTGACAAATATTTTCAAATACTTTCTAGTCAAATACAAGCTGAATAAGTAATCTTGAGAATGAGTTATCCAGATTGAACAGCAAACTGACCGGTTACTGCATACAAATCCAGCCTAATGACTAAAATTTAAGTGCAATAAAAATAATTATTTTACAGAATCTGAAAAATGATGAAGAATGCAACTAAATTTTCATTAGACCCACTAAAATTTTCACTCTACTAAACAGTTGAATTCCAGAAACAACAGCATGAAAAGAACTCTGCCATGTCTCTAAAATGAGCATGATTGAGATATACTAAGAGAATGAAGACCTTCAAAGAGTTGGAAGTTGGAACATACCAGTTCCATGGCAATACTTGCACCTTGTTTTTTGTTGTTGCTCAACATTATTAGCCTCAATTAACATCAGCACTGAAATCACCCCAACTGCCCCACCTGAAAAGGATGCCACAATTGGGTCGACCTGACTGGATTCATGAAGCAAACAAAAGTATAATAAGGTATTGATCAAGCAAATCTATTATTCATCAACAGAACAGTGCCTGCCCACACGAAATTGCAAATTAATAAAGCACAGAAATCAAAGAACATAATACCTTAGTTGCAAAGGCAAATGCATGCTTCTTATGAAATCTTCATATGAGGTACCACCTAAACCTAATTTTAGCTCCAGCTGCCATTGACATTTAAAGGATTCAATATTTGAAATAAAAGTAGATCATGCATAGATCTACAAACATACAGTTTTTGCAGCCAAATTGATAACGCTGGGAAGCTATAAGGAAGCACAAAATACTATTGAAGAAACTACTATTACTTTTATCATGATGCTTTTTTATGGCATCGTTCTTAGGATTGCTCCTTTGATCATTTCATTGAAAGTTACAATTTCAGAAATCTAGGTCTTCTTATACTACATGAAAAAAATGCACCCTCTCATCTTACGAAGACCCTAGACTTTATAAATCAACTATAGCATAAAGGAAAGTTAAGAGCCACTCATCTTTGATCTCTTGTTCTCAGGCAGGAAGTATCTAATTAAATTCAGGTTAAATCTCAGAATATCTAAACATAGCCCTAAAACTAAACTTGCCTCCGAAAATTCAAATTGTTACAACATAAGAGTGTTCCACATGGTTTGATGATATTATTAATAGGAAACTGCCAACCAGCAATGACCTAAATTTTCTATATTTACTTAGATATCTTGTTGAATTTCTTTAATGGAAATGGCTTGCTCTATCCTGCTCTACATATATATCCTTCAATTACCTTCTTCTATCCATTCTCAAGATTCCCTTCCCATATAAGATGAAAAAAAAAACATAGCTATGGACTAGAAAAATGGTAGACAACAACTTCCAAATTAACTTCAGCATAGGAAACAGTAATAGTAGCAAACTATAATAGGATACATGATCCATATTCCATAAAGTATGAGTGAACATGGTAAAGGGAGAATAAAACTCAAATATCAATGGTCCAATGCTGCAATCTGAGTCTGAGCAAGATTTAAATTGAACATAGTGATTCCTTATAAAGGATAATAAAGGATGTCAGATACCTATAACAAATAGAGAGAATAAAAGGATCCATTGATAGACATTCAAGTGATTTAGTTTGAGTATCTGCTATAGATTGAAAATGATTAAAACATGCACATAATGTAATAAATTTACCGTTGGTGCAATGAGCCCACCAAATACAATTATTGCAGCTATGAATGATATGCTTGTTAGATAGAGCTTCTTCAGAGTCGTGGGCGTCTAATTCAACAGAAATAGCACACAATTAGTTAAGATAAAATCCCAAATTCTCTTATTTAAAACGCATCAAGCATTTGATAGAGAAACAAAGGTAAGATGTTTAATACAAGTGATTTGTCACTCAACAGAACTGCTCTGCAATATGTTTCTCTCCATATTCCATCAATCAATGGGAGGATGATTCAGTCTCAACACCAATAAATAACTTGATCAAAACAAGGCTTTGAAACTCACCACATTAGGAAGAAAAGGAATTGATGATGGAATTTCTGGCATCTCATTTGCTTCCTCCTCTCCCTCTTCACTGACAACTTTTTGTACACTTCTTATGCGCTGCTGCACACGCAATCTCCTTACCTGCCATACTCATCAGTATTTGAAATGTGTTATTAATTGTGTGTTTGGTTTTACGTTGAAACAGACATAACTCAAGTTTAGATTTCTCTACGCAACTATAGTGTTAGAAATGTGAGTTTAGCACGTCTCTAAGATATATGGATGAAAATTGATTGATACTACTATTCCATAGACTACGACCAGTAAGGTGTGCTGGAGTGCCACTAAGAGTAAGAGCTAACCTCTTCCATGAGAAGAAAGATTTTATTGCGCCTGCTCTTTATGTTGTCTTGAATTTCCTGCATCTGCATCTGAACAAAGTCCTGAACCGTCTCTGGCCCCTCAATGATGCAAAAGTTGCTGATACAAAAAAAAAAAAAAAAAAAAAAAGTGTACTTTTAGCTCAAACCAATGGCAAAATTTCACATTTCAACCAATTCAAAAACACCCAAATGACCAAATAGCAAAAACAAATGAAAATATAAAGTCCTAGGACTTAAAAGTTAAAACCTTGGGGTGCTGTCACCTGAGCCCGCATCCTTTGAAGAAGAGCACACAATTATCCGTGGCTGCAACTGCAAGAGGGTGCCTCTGGAAAAAGCAAATTGCTTGGAGTTTCCTTTGAAGGGGGCATAGAAATTGAGTTTTTAGAGGGTGAATGAAAAGGAGGAATAGGAGAGGAAAGGAAATGAGAGTAGAAAGAGAAAGAAGTCATTGGTTTGACTTGGAGTTGGAGTTCATAGAATAGAATGGAAGAATGAGAGTAGTTAGTTGAGGTGGGGGTTGAGAAGAAGGGTTTATTGAATGGTGTGGAAAGTGGCAGAGTGATGAAGAAGTACGCAGAACTCTACCCAACCCAACAGGTAAGCTAAGCTAAGCTAGCGATGATACGTCACCACGTGCACTGAAGTCTGAATGTACCAACTTTTACACTTTGTTTGGATGTATAAAAGAAGGTGGGTGCGTGCTACTGTGGGTTACAGAACATGTGTACCACCGTGGTGCATCAATTTTTACCTGTGATAGACAGTTTTACTCTGGTATTTTGCTTTTAAAAAATTTTAAAAATAAGTAGAAATAAATTTCTGAAAATTGCAATTTAGTGTCTTAGTTCCTAAACATAATTGTGAACCCTAGTTCTTCAACCTCCATACCTCGCAAGTCATTCCCCCTGTCATCGAAGTTCTTCTCTCACACTTTCTCTGGGGAGAGCTCGTTTTGCAACACCTCATTTTCTCACACATTTTCTCTGGGGTGCGGTCGTTTGGCAGGTACTCTTTCTCTCACACATAGCCTGATTCGCTATTGCTTGTCATTTCCTCTGGTGCTTGCTGCTCCGATTGAAGGTTCAATCGATTCCCGTTGAGTCGGATTTGTCCTTTGTAAGTGGAGTAGAGGCTGGAAGTAGTGGGTCTAGTTTTCACTGAAGCTGTTGAATGATTGAGTTGTTGTACTTCCTGTAGTTGTGATCGTGAGCTGAATGGGTTTGATTATAGAAGCCGCTTGTATTTGTTGAATGCTTGACAATATTATATCGTTGACTGAAGTTCAGATCCACCACCATTAAAGTTTTCAGCAATCTGTTAGCCCATTTCAGAGGCTAAACAGGTCCTCTAACACACACACACACAAAAAAAAAACCTCGTAATTTATGTATGTAATAAAGCAACTACATTCTTGACAAAAAAAAAAAAAACTACATTCGACCCAAAAAAAAAGCAACTACACAATAAATTTTACAGGTGTAAACCATTCTCCTCACTTGTCTAAGTTTTACCCAGAAAACCACTAAAGGCACTCAAAAGTCACCACCGTTCCTTCTCCTTCAACGATGGACTTCACCTCCTCGCAATCACTGGGAGCATCTGCCACGATTAGCCGACGTCGTGCAGTACATATGGTTATGGTGCCAAGAGAACTAAGAAATGGCAAAGACAATAATGCCGAGTGCCTTTCCAACGAATCCAGATAGCCTTAAAGTAAGAGCACTAACAAGCAATACTATAATATTGATGTAAAGTAAAGTTACGGACTTAAACGAAATATTCAAGACTTTTCTTTCTTATAAGTCACTTGCTCACCAACAGCTAGCCGGTCTCCCATCTAAGCCATCTAATAAAAAACCATTATATCTAACGGTCCTAAAGTTGTGTACCACCGGTGGTACACAACTTCGATAACCCACAGTAGCCACTACCATAAAAGAAAAAGAGTGGAAAAAAAAAGAGAGGAAAGAAGATAGAATGAAAATGAGATGAATAAATAGTTGTTTGTTTGAAGAAAAAAAAAAGAAAAGTGTAAAATTATTTTTTCTTGTGTTTGATTTAGTAGAAAATAAAAGAAAAGAAATTGAATGTGTGATAAAATGTCAAAACTACCCCTCCCATAAAATTATTTTTCTAATAATTGTTCTAGCAAATTGTGTCCAATAAAAAGCAATTTTGTCTTTTCCAAATCTATTTCTCACGCGGTGCCATTTTCATTGCAAGGAAGATGTGAAAATATTTTAAGTGGCCCATCACTTTTTTTTTCTTTCCTTATCTTTTCTCATGTTACCAAATGAATGAAAACGACATTTTCTTTACTATTTCTCAACCACACTTTTCTTTCCACTCAATTTCTTCCGGATACTTGCTTCCACCTTCCATCCATCCTTACTTACACAATTCGTCATCATTGTTTAGAAAAATTCTCTTTATTATTCCTCATCATTACTCTTTACTCACGACAAATATACCCAATTTGTTAAGAAAAATTCCCTTCATCTTGTTATACTTGTGACATTTCCTGTTTTTATTTTTATTTTTTAATTTATACTTATAAACGGTGTCAATTTATTTTTCTTTTATTTCTTGTTTTAGAGTTGAAATAGAAAAATTAATACAAATTTATTTTCACTATTTTTTTTTATAAACTTTGAAAATAGAAAATAGAATAATATTTTTATAATTAAAATTAAAAATATTTTAATAATTACAACTAAAAACAGAAAATAAAAACAAAAGATGTTTTCTCAAGTTAAACAGTCTCTAAGTGTCCTTAAGACATTTTATAAGAAATTAGTAATATATAAAAATTCCTTAGTTCGTTACTGATATATTATAAAACTATAGTTTAATAATGGACTATATAGTGACACTGTAAAATAAATTTAATATTATTCAATGATGTGTTGTCACACTATTTAATGAGTCTGATATCACATGTATTATTAAACTTAATAAATGTTGTGGTAACACACTATTAAATGATAGTATATAACTTTTTATATTAATAAGTTCATAAAACGGTTAAGTGAATTTAAAAATAGGTAAAATAAAGAAACATCTCACACTGAACAGGAATTATACTTAACAATGAGGTTGGTTCAAGTGGTACATGCTTGTTTCCCCTTAAGCAAATTCTCGGGTTCAAGTCTCGTGGATGAAAAAAATCCCCACTGAGAGAGCTGGCCTCACCATGATATGGATGTTCCCGGCTCGAATAGTATTGTCTCCCGTGGAGAATACTTGTGGTTAAACAAAAAAAAATCTAATCTAATTTCGTGTATTAAATTAGACGACACTCCTTTGAGGGTGATTATATCTCTTAGTGTGACACATGTCATTCTTTTTTTTCTTTTAAATAAATTATAAATATTTTTATACTTATATATTGTATAATTGATTATATATACTACCTTTACAAAGGAGGGAAATGAATACAATGAAAAAAATGAGAAAGGAAAGATTTTATTTATCACTCATTTTATTTAGTAGCACTAATTGATAGAAGAGAAGAGATACATACTTTCTTTCATTATTCAGTTTCATTTATTTAAAAATAGAGATTTATGTAAATATGTGGACCCATAAAAAATTATCTTTGAGGCTAGTTTATATCACTTTTTACACTTCATATTTTTTTTCCATTATCTCTCTTCCTTTTCCAATATATGTTATATTGATCTTCCCACATTTCACCTTCTTACATCTCTATGTACATTTTAATTTTCTTTGTTTTTCTCTTTTTTTCCCCTAATATTTTTCATATCTTTCAATTTATCCTTTTTTTTATTTTTCTCTTCTCATCTCTCACTTCTCTACACTTATCACACCCAAAAAAAAAAAAAACATTTACCTATTCCTATTTTCTACTTCTATTTTTTTTCACACTCTTTTTTCACTCATTACATAAAGCAGTTCAACTGTGAATGTATCCTGAAAACCCACTTAATATTAGAACTGAATAGCAAAAGAAAGAAAGAGTTCATTTTTAAAAAATTTATAAGGGGCCGCGCAAACTGGAAAATAGAGGTCATAAACCGATTGTAACTTACAACCCTCCCTAGAAAGATGTATAATAGTTACCACCTTACATTTAAAGTAGAATTCATTTTAAAATTAATGGTCGAGATAAATTTTACATGAATTATGAAATACATTGAAGGAAATAATTTTGAATGGAAATGATTTTATTTCAATTCCTCCAAACTTATTTTTCACTGTTATAACTACAAACCAAAAGAACCTAAATCTCTTGCGTTACACTACTACTAAATTTTTATATATCTTCATTTTCTTTTCACGCATAGACAGCTTGGATTTAACCATGAAAGATGCAACTATTCAGACTAAGACACGAAACACACATTTTTCCTCACGTATCATAACTTGGAACACTTTTTCCCACTAAAACTCTCCATTCTTGGACCAAAAAAGAAAACTCTTCATTCTTACATATGTGGTGGTCATCTTTCCGGCCTATGATACATGATGAATGTGAGACAAAATGGTATGTGTAACTCAAATATAAAATAGAACAACAGTTAGAGATGCAGAAATTACCTTGACAGTTAAAACCAACGTTGGTCTCCTGTCAGTAGACAGACAGAATATGGGCTAAATGAATTGGAATCAATATATACACATCGAATTCAAACTTAAATTTAATTTATTTTTCAGCTCAAAACCCTACAAGTACAATAGAAAAAACAAAAGAAAAAATCACAATCTGGCTATTTCAATTGACTTTTGAAGAGCTTGCAGAAGGCTCCTCATTATTCTGGGCTCACCAGGTGGCGCCTTATCTTTCAAGGGCCCATTTCTAATGGCACGGAAAATTGGAGCAGAGTTGTCAGTTGCTGGAAAAACCAAGCAATCAATATACACAAGGACTTCTGTTTTCCCATCTCCAATGGTGATAAAACCCAATCTAGCTCCACCAGGTATTTTGTCCACCTTTTAATTGAAATGAAGATTGTTACATACTTTAAGAAGCACTGAACCAGCACCATCTTATTACAGTGGTTACTACTAACTTACATCTCCATGAACTCGAGGAATTAAAAATTGTGTTTTACAAGTTGAGACTACCAAATCAAACAGCCATGGAAGAGCTAGAGAGTAACAGCTGGAACTAATTGTGAGAATGACTGACAAAACTTAAACTAAATGACTGACAGCCCAACTGTGAATACTGGGGAAACATATGTAGACAGAATGCAAGATTTGCTCTAAAAAAACTTATGCCATTAAAGAGCAATGTTTGACAAGAAGCACCACACCAAATTGATCTTAATCTCACTCTGCTGCCACCCTTCACTAGATACACCCCATCAATAAAAAATTCAAGCAACAGGTAAACAACAATGCACCAGAGGAACTACGCAAATCTTACAGAATGAGAAGTGTATGCGTATGCTAGACCTCTCTACCAATGTGGCTTTGATGTCTAATGGACATACACATACCTAGTCATACTAGACAATAACAAACATTTGTGGGATTATCAAACAGCTCAAAGCTTAGAAACATGATAGAAATATATGATACAGATTTTAACAGAATAATGCTTGTTTCTTAAAGTTTAGCATGTGTTTGGGAAATGATTGAAAATAGGAAATAATCGTTTTTCTTTAGCTCCAAAAATAAGTGATTCTTTTTTTTTTCAAAATAAACTAATCCAATTATTCAAATTATAGGAACATAGAATGAAATCCATTAAGAAAGAACATACCCTGAGAGGCACGGGAAGTGGTAGATTGGCTCCCTGGCAAAGGCTATTTGCCCACTGTCACAACACAACCAAGTCCAAGGAAGGAAAATGCAAGTCAACTATTACAACAAATTAAGAATTGAAAAAGAAAAAGAAAAAATTCCAATAACAATTTTGTTCAGTGATTAAAACAATGCTCTACTAAAAACTATGCTCCTGCAAAACTAATAATAATAAATTAAAAAAAAAAAAATAAAGTGACACGTTCCGATGGAGAACATATACGTCATCTTTGCATTATTGAACAACAATTTCATGAGATGCTAATTGATTTCTTTTAATTTTTTTTTCAATATTTATATTTTTGTGCGTTCCATAAATTAAGAGGTTAACATTTTTACCTGAAACAGCAGGGAATCGAATCTCTGAAGGTCAGTGTTGAAAGGCAGTTTCATGGTGCCGAGAGAGACTCCATCGTCGTCGGTGGGAGAGGCGGGGCCGTCGCTCCCCGCCGAGGCTTTGGGCACCGTCGTGAGATGAAAGCGGTTGCGAAGCACGAGAGAGGGGTGGGTGTTGTGGTAAATGGGAATGGGGGAAGGCGAAGAGAGAGGAACATGGGAATTGAGTCCAGTGAGCTTCAAGTAGACACAGTGCATTAAACTACCACATGCCATTGCCATGCCTTTCCCTTCTCCCACACAAGTCTCGCTACGGTGAAGCGAGGAGCTAGTGACAGTATATTGGATAGATATTTTTTTTTTCAACTAATGGCCATGGCAGTTGGATAATGCTTCTTTTCTTATGATTTTTCTTTTTTCTTTTTTGTGTTCAGGTTTCAGTTAGGAAAACTAGATCAATATCCAAGCACGGTTAAAAAAATGTTCAAATCAAATGTTCATAATTGATAAAGAGCTTACAAAAATATTATTGGATAAGAAAATTGTTGAATGTTCATATTTTATAAGCACACTACGAAAATATTATTAAGAAAAAAAAATTAACATCTGAAATAATATTGACTAAATTTATTACATTATAGATAAAATGAAAAAAACTTGCAAAATTACATAAAAAATGTATATTAGCTTAAGGGACTTTTTAATGAATTTGCTTCTTTCAAGTACCAAGATAACAAATTTTCTCAATTTTATGCAATTGCATTAATAAAGAACTTTACCATTAGCTCTTCTAAATATAGGGATAAGAATAATAGTTACACATAAAATATGTGTATATTCATTATTAAAAAATAAAAAATGGCTAAAATTTTATTAAAAAAATAATTTGTTAAAAAAGGTCTATCACTAACAAAAAAATGCTAATAAGTATATGTCCAAATAAAGTATAGTTGTTTCCGCAAATAATAATAAAACTAAATTATAAAAGAATAATAAATGTGAGTAGGAAAATTTGATGTAATGTATACTAATTTTATTTACCATTTGTAAAGAAGTTTTTTTTTTTGTTCAAAATTTGTAAAGAAGTTTAAAACTAACTAGAAACACCTTATCAATAAGACAAGCTCATGTCTTGCATTTCACACAAGTTCTTTTGAACCATCTCTCATCTCTTTGAAAAGAAATAAATATAAGTCCTCTATAAATGATTTTTGAACCTAAGAGACTTTCTCTACATAGGACTAAGATGTCATTCATCCTAAAATATCTTTAACCAGAGAGAGACTAACCTTATGTGATCCAAGATGAATCACACCTATAATTGTGTGTGAACAATTTCACTATTTTATGGCATATTTGGAAATACATTTGCATTTCTAGAATCACATTGAGTGAATACAAACATTCTTTAATTATTATGCCAGTATATTTGATTGTTCTAAACCAAAATTTATTTTACCTTTACATATAAGTAAATATGATAAACTATTAATTATTATGCCAGTATATTTGATTGTTCTAAACCAAAATTTATTTTACCTTTACATATAAGTAAATATGATAAACTATAGTCCTTTTGTAAATATAAATTACATCACTTCAAACCCACCTTTAAATAAAATTAATTCTATAAAATTAAATTTATTCAATTCAAACTCAAATTTGCAAACATTTTGTATAAATACACTCAAAAGAAAAAAGCTTTTGTCATCATTAATAATGTTGTTGTTAGTAAATTGAGAAGGTGGAGATGAAGAATAAAACAGTTGACAGCCATGGATAATCCCATAAAGGTTCACAAGTAGATTCTATAATATTGAGAAAACTCATTAGATTGATAAAAGGTACAGAACTCAATATAAACAACCCGTATTTATAGTACTAAGCTAGACTCAACCACTCAACTAACTACATCAAACTTATAACAGAATACAAAAATTAAGCTACCTCCACTCTTCTAACAGCTACTAGTTCATAGGCCTGCTCCGTACTGCCATATGAATCCGACACCACATCTAACAAGAATAATGTTACTCAAACGCCTACTTCAACTACCATAAGCGTCACTCTTGCATAAGATTCATCTGATTTACGTGACTTGTTAAATCAAATGCTTGTGCAAAGTTAAAAAACGACATTCGCTTCTGTGCTTGTAAATTATTTGGCTACTTGGAACTATATACAAGAGAGAGACCGACAGCAGCAGCATAAAAACAAAAAATGAGCCAAGTCCGGTAACAAAAGTCGGGGGTGTAGTGAATAGTGATAACATTCTAAAGATGACATTTCAAAGAGGCATCCATTCACTTTGTTTAAAATTTGTACAAAAATTAAGTGGTAAGAAAATCACATCTTTTACAACATAACAATTCGAAACAGCAGATAACTCTTGTAGGCCCTTTTACAAAACAAGAGCCGCGTGCCTGCGTCTGCCAAACCTTAGTCCCAGTAACCACCGTGAAGGAGTACTTCATCTATGCTCTTTAGTACTCGCTGATTAACTCTACGATGAGGAACATGCCTCTAGTTTAGGAAGCAAACTTCGCCACGCATCTGCAATACCGTTTGCAAGGCGTGCCTGACCTTTGGCAAATTCATGAAAAGCAATCCCCATATCTAATGTTTTCTGTTCCTGAAAATGCCCTATTTCTTCATTCATTAATTTCACAATCGTCTCAAAGGTCTTTGTTGCTTGTTCACTCTCTGCCTTCAACTGCATGGCAAAATCAAGTCAGTCTAACCAACATAGTGTAGATATATAATTCCTCATCAATGGATGGCAAATATTAGCAAATTTACCTCATTATATTCACGCTCGGCTTCTGCAACTTTATCAGATCGAATCAACATAAGTTTGTCACTGCATTTCAAACAATAATTAAAAAAAAATTATCAGAATATAAGATACCAAGCTATCTTCTAGCCCATTAAAGGGGGGGGGGGGGGGCTAAACTGTTACATATTCCACAATATAAAACACAAACAAGATTTATTTGCATTTACATACACTGATACACAGACAAGAGTTTTGGTCGGGTAAAAGGGACCTTATGCAACAGATTGTTAAAGCTAATTCAGCCATAGAATATTAGGTACAAAAGGAATTACTCTGCTATACAAACTAAATTAATCAAGTAATAAATACTGAGGAACTAGGAGCATACAGATTAATCTCCTTCAGCTTCATTGTTTCAGCCAGTTCACATTGTCTCCTGAAGGCATTGCCCCTCTCTGCTATTGTTGCCTGTTTCAGAATGTAAAAAAGAGCATAAGATTGAAAAATTAGGTAGTATAACAATCCATTTTATCCCATTCTTGGGAGAGGGGCTGGAGGAGCAGAAATGTAAGGGTTCCAATATCTGAATTCTGAATAATTGTTTTACCAAGGCAATTGGGAAATATATTTCATGGGGAAAACACAAAAAATATCTTAATCAAGTTAGACAATTTAGCTATTAAATAATGAAAGAAAAAAAAAACCAGACTTACCTTAATAGATTGTACAGCACGGACATAATCTTTCAAAGGTTCTTCAAAATTCATCAAAAGCTGATGTGCCTGCTTGACAGTCATGTTTAGTTCTTTTCACCCTTCAACGGCATTTATATTCATGCAAGCACACATATATGAATAGCCAGTAAAATAATGTGACACCAACACTTGGAGACTTACCTCCTTTTGCAACTTGACTGATAAAATCTCTGACTTCATCCCAAGTTCAGAGAATGCTTTCCCAAGAGCATTTCCTTCAGAAGCACCTAGAAGTTTTACTGCTTTTCCAAAATCTGACAGTGATTGTCCCAACTCTGCATGAACATTATATCTTACAATTTGAATTATGAATTAACCTTGCCAGAAGACTGGATAGTGGATAAAATGTAAACAGAAAGGACAATAGATACAGAAGACAATAATAAGTACCAAAATGAAATTTTAAATCCAGCCATTACCTCTGTGCCTCTTTACAAGACGATATGCATGCTTTTGAGCTTCAGCTAAGTGGTTTTCAAGCTCAAAAATGTAATGCTTCAGCTTTTCATATTCAGGATCTGATTCTTCCACTGGTTTCTCTTTCCCAAGGACAACATCACTCACTTTAGATTGCACATCCTGCCGAAATTCACATAAGCAATTACAAATCTAATAAGATACCTGGAAGGACAGTACACTCGACTCGACCAGATAGGTTAGCAAAAGAAACTTTTAAAAATAGAGGAAAAATTCAATCTAAGACTGTAAATTGGATGTACATCCAAGGAAATAATAATCCTAGAGTGAAATACTGAAGTGGCAGAATTACATAATAATGTAGCAAAATGCAATTGTCAAGTACAGACTAGTAGACTACAGAGTATATTTCAGTGGTGTATCCAGTACAAAGCTAAAATCTGGTAATCTCCTAGTGCATTGCTCATCTACATATCAATGACATGTTTATTTGTAAAAACTAAAAAGCATATCAGAAATGGTTTCATGTCAATTGTCAGCTAGCTTCCTTTGTCTGAATTATAATAAAAGAAGAAACTCATTAGTAACTTCCATTTATCCTTTTTGTGTCTACTTCCTATACTCTCCCTTCCACTATCCCAGGGTCTCTTTGCTGGTTTTCTTTTCCTTTAATAGAACAGTTTTCTTGTAAATAGTTTTAAAATTACAAAAAGTATAATTCCACACTAAAATTATCTCACCCTCATCATTTTTTTAATTCAATAAAACTAGTAATTTTAGGTTTATTAAGTAATTTATAGGAATTTAAAATACAGTTTTTATTTTCATTATTTCTGATATATTTCATGCAGGCCCATTACCCATGTGTTCATAGGCACTAACAGGACAAAAAAAGCACCAACTGTTGGCCTATTTCAGACAGGAAATTGTTGTAATTAAAAATTAAAATTACTCCATTTAACAAATTTCAATCTAGTAAAAGATAATTATCCACATTCCAAAGTACCAATAGAACATGTCTTACCTTGAAAATCTGCATTAAATCAGATGGCTTCTTCTTGAATATGCCAGTCTCTTGAGACCTCAATCTTTCCATTGTCTGCATGGTATGTTTAATGAAATAAAGCTTAAATAAGGTTTGTCTTTTCCCTCTTAAATGTCAAATGTGAAGAGCATTATACAACTACATCATACATGGGAGAGGATGTGAAAAAATATTATAAGTCTTGCACATTCCATATCACGCACTCTCCAGTATGTACAGTGATTATAAGGTAGTTATGGAATCAGCAACCATGATGCATTATTCAATTTTCCATATATCAATCACTAATATAAGCTATAAAATCATTTGAAAGTCAATTAACGAGACTTATCATAAAACTAAACAATTGATTTTTAGTCATAATGGTTAGATTGAATAGAATATTTGGACTCAAACAAAAATAGCCATTCTGTAACATGGCACAACAATAGAAGTGGAAAAACAAAAGAAAGAGCAACAAAGCCAGTCACATCTAAACAGATACAGTCATACAGATGCTCTGAGGAATAAAATGTCTACGGAAGAGGAGGCGTCACCTCTTCTTCTGCCTGCAAAAATACCCTCAGGTCCTCACTTTGTTGAAGTTCATGATGTGATGCTATCCTATTTACAAATATATCCAATGCCTGTCGCCTCATCTCAATAAACTCAGCACTGAAACGAAATTTCTCTGCAATAACAAACCAAAATGAAGCCCAGATGGAGTTTTAGATGGCACTACATTTCAAGTCTCCATTGAATAAATTACAATCATAATTCAACATTTCTCTATGACAGGAATTTGGGTGGTGTTACATAAATGAACAACATTCAACAGCAGTGTATCATGTCTACAACAAATATTTTTGAAACATAACGCTAGGTTTCTCTAGGCCTTCAATCAGCTTAGACTAGTTAATATCAGTAATGTTATTTCAACCAAAAACTAAACACGCTGTTGATCATGCCATAGACATTCTAGGTCACACTATAAAAAGTTAAATAAATAACAGCTTGTTAAACTCTGAAAAGATATACATTATAATATCAATCATACAGGAGAATAAAGATACTAATTCAATTTCAGGCTACTAAGCTCCACCAGAAATCTGAAAGAAGGAAAATACACATGAGGCAAAGCAGATGACAGGGTACTTCTAAACTATGTTGCACAGATGCAATACAACACAGGGATCAGCAAATTTTAAATTATAGAACACGAAACAGTTATAATACAACATGTAAAATTAGTAAAAAAAAAATAACATACAGACACAAATCCTAAAGCAAACAAGAGAATCGATATTTTAAATTTTAGCGTGAGTCGTCTTAGAAAAAATAAAATGCTATCATTTATCTAATCTAATTATTATGGTATTTTCAATATCTATTGGTATTAAAGTTTAAAACATCAAGAGTTGTAAAATATAAGTACAAGCATCTACGAAGTGTCTGATGTAAACATGTGTCTGACATAGCAGGCACGGCTAATGTTTTGAAGAATCCGTGCTTCCAAGCTTCCAAAGTTAATTCTTAATAAAAAAGAAAGAAAGCTGTGGTAAGCTTTCTGAACTGTGTGAAAACA
Source organism: Sesbania bispinosa (assembly GCA_026901365.1). Taxonomy (NCBI): domain Eukaryota; kingdom Viridiplantae; phylum Streptophyta; class Magnoliopsida; order Fabales; family Fabaceae; genus Sesbania; species Sesbania bispinosa. Next base: position 23,956 of record QLOH01000590.1, read on the forward strand.
AATTAGGAAAAATACAGCAGTTCCCCTCAGTCATGATGTTTTTCATTACAATAAAAAAAAGGCAACATAACTTCTGAAAATTAACATGAGCAGGAAGACAAAGCATCAAATGCGTGTCAAGGCAGCATTGGCATAAAAATTCCAACAGCACCAGCTACATTCAAATTATTATTAAACATCCAAGAAAGAGTCCTGCTTAGATGTTACCTACAGCACTTTTCTCTGGAAGAGGAGGAATGAAGATGCCTTTGTATTTCTCAAAAAGCCGATCGCGTAACCAAACAAAGTCACTGTAACGCCGGATGACAATCTTCTCAGGTCCCTGGTATTCAGGAAAATTTGTCTGCCAAATTGTTTCAGATAGTTAGATGATGGCATGGCAGATGTCTATATTTACACATCTACCCTGTGCATTCTAGTTGAACTAAAACTCATAAATGATGAAAGAGAATATCTATGCATTGGAAATAAGGGAGGATATAGTTATTTTTTATTTCATTGAAAGTTGATAGATACATCATATAGTATTAAAAGTGATAGATAGACTCAAGCTGTGGGCAATCAGAGTATCAAGATTTTGTGACAACATTTCAACTAAACAAAAATTATCGATACTCTATCGTCCTTAAACCTTGTGATCCTGGAAAACCATGAGCAACAAATAAAATTCTCCGAGTCTGCCTTTGTTCTCTTGATTCAGCCCAAAGCAGTCACCATGCTCATACAGGCATCATCAACAAGCATGCATGTTCCATCTTAATTATTAATCACAAATAATGCATAAATGCACACCGTCTTATACTAAATTAACAACAATCCAAATATAAACGGCATTTCAGAAGGAACAAAAAAAAAAAAATAGGAAGAAGAAAAACAAAGTTATACAAGACAGTTTAGCTCTGTGATTTCTCTCTATCTAACGACAACACTCTAATTCCAACCATTACATCACAGGAAATGAATCGCTGCTTAACTGCATTCATTGAAAAAGTCGACTTATCCTAATAATCTAATCACGATTATCGACTATCGGAAAACCCCCAAACTGAACTTCTCAATTCTAAGCAAAACCAATCATACAAAAAACCGAGATTTTGCGATCTCGGCATTTCATCGTTTCTACACTCTCCCGAAATTAAGAACACACCCCCAGTTGAGTTCAAGAGAGACATCAACGACTTCCGTCAACACGCTAATCAAAGTTCGACTTGGATTCGATGAGAAAATTACAACAAAATTATAAAAGGAATAAATAAAGAGCACATAGCAAAAGAGAAAAGAAGAGAAGTGAATAAATGAATGAACAATAATAAATTAATAATACTTTGGTGATGACGCGGTAAGAGATATAGGCTTGGACGCCATTGCCGAGCTTAACGGGATCAGTGACGGAGACTGAGAGAAACGGCTGCGAAGAAGACGGAGATCTAGGGCTCAGCGATGAACCGGAGTGGCTTCTCTGCTGTTCCATAACCAAAAAGTTACCATCAACGTTCAACAGAAAGAAAAAATAAATCTTGAGAAGAAAAGAAGCAAAGATCGTGCTTGCTACAGTATTTATTTATTCTGTGAATTGGAACGGTGGCAGATTTGTAATTACCGAGGGATTCATGGTCGATTATGGGCAAATGAAGGAGACTGCGGCAGAGAATGAGTGAGGGTGGTGGCGGTGTGTGGCAGTGAAAAATAGATGCCACTTGGAAAGTTGGCCGGCTTGGCTATTCAATTTGTCCCACTACGGCCCGCTGCGAGACGGGTCGGGTAGGTTCGCTGGGTCAATTAATCCTGATTTTACTCTCACACTTTTATAACCAAAAAAGTATTTGATAATGTAAAAAGGTGAGTTTGGCAGTTGTTGGTAAACAAAATTAGATTTGCACTGAAGTTGCAAATTGTAGACATTTCATTTTCAATTATTTAGTTTGGTATGTATATTAAAAATATAATTTCAATACCCCAATGGGTTGTTCGTATATGATAAGTCGCAAGTTTAAACTCTCACTTATTTTTTTGGGTGAGATAAATGTAAGTACCTCTGTGAGTGCTCTTTGAGTCGGAGGCTTTCCCTACCTTGAATTGGGGCACCATCCTCTTACCCTAAATTTTCTTTTAAAAAAATATATATAATTTCAATTTCATAGAATTAAAAAGTAATTATTCTATAATGTATTAAATTCTAATTATTAAAGGTAAAAGTTATAAATAATAGTATTTTGTATTTAATTTCCCATTATCATTTTTATTTATATATTCTATAAATTATGATGTCATCAACAACATCTAATTAGCATTGCAACCAATGTATTTTAATTATTATTATCATTAGTATTTTTAAATCACAATTTCGGGAAATAGTGTGAGGTTTTTTATCCACACCTTGCGATGGATTTTTAGGACACATAATATTTTGTGCATAAATTATGAGAGATTAGTATCAACGATTTAGTGCCCGTTTGGTTTACAGTTGAGTAGAATTAATTTTAGAAACTAATGATTGAAATGAAATATGAATGATACACGTTTTACGAAGAACATTAAACAGAAGTGATTTAAAATCAATTCTGCAAAATCATAATTTTACATTGTAATAATGGTGAAACAAACATGCTATTAATTATTTTCATCATTTCCCTCATTAACGATGTTGAAGATGCTTTTCCTCATATAATTGCAAAGAAACTTCAATAGGTTTGTTAGATTTCTCTTCATCGTGATTTCGTTCCTCTCAACATGGGTGTGGTGGTGCTTTTGAAACTTTGTGCCAAGCTGGTTTTGAGGGGTCTTCTTTAGCATCACGATGGATCTTAGGGTTCAATGGTCACCGTGGCACCTTTGACAATGCCCATGCAAAGATTATTATGATAATTTAAGGTTTAGGGCTTTACCGATCTCATGAGCATTGAAGGATGCACTATTTTATATTAATCCCAATCATGTTTTGTCTCTTCTAAATGGTGGCCAAGAGATCTCTTTCATCAATATGTAGTTGACATTAGGGAAGTGCAAACTGCAAAGACCATTTAACACAATAGTGGAAGGTTTCGATCGGGTGGATCACATATTGAGAAGAGTACTTTTATTTGTACAATAATACATTGTATGAATGGAGAAAGAATATATAAAAATATTAGATATGATGGGTGATATAATACAGAAAGATAAAAAGAAAAATATGTTGTATGGATTTTATATATTTTTATTATATGAATTTTTTATATCTTTATTGTATGAATTTATTTTTTCTATTAAGAAATGGACAACTCTGTTATTTTCTTTTTTTTTTTTCACAAAGGAGGGAGTTGATTTAGTCCTGGAGTTGAACATAATGATGAATAAGTTATTCGGGACGCTCCTCCCTATTATATTAGTCACCTTTCTTCTAATGGATGCTTATTGAGTTTTTTTTTTTTTTAATTTCCCATTGTTAAAAAAATCACAAATTACTATTGTTCAGTTTTGTTGAAACTTTTGCAAAAGTACTTTTTGGTAAAAAAATAGAATGAATCAAATAGGTCAAAAGTATTTAACTTCTCCATGAGTTGAAATTAGTCTTTGTAGCTCACCTACTCAAAAATCTCTCTCATTTAATTCCTTCATAAGTAACTAATTTCAACTTATGGAAAAGTTAGATTCATTAACCTCTATGATTTATTATATTTTTATATTCCAAAAGTTATTCTGCAGAAATGTATCCAAACTAGGCTTATAAATCTTTCTATCACCATTATCTTTGACTTAACCTCCTCTATCAACCAATGTTGTTGATATCCTCTAACCAATGTAGCAACTAATTTTCCTTAATAAAATTTCAAATTGATTTATGATTTTAACTTTATATTATAATTCCTCTTTTGTCCTACTTGTCCTAGATGTAGAAATTATTCTTCTTAATTAACTTTAAATATAACATAAACTTGAATTGAAATTATAATGCTATAATTCAAAATACATTTTTTATTACTGGTAAAATTTGTACGAAAAACACTAAATAAAAAATGAGATTCACGTTTATATAATAATAAAAGTTATACTAAAAAACCTTGTTAGCATTTTTTATATATATTTAATTTAATGTGAAGGTTCTAATAAGGAGTGTTGATAGAGTATTTAATAAGAAATAAAAAATACCTAATACAAAATTTAATGCATGAAAAAACTTAAAAGAAGTTTATTTTTATTTTAAAATTATTAGCAAGTATTTTAAAACTCATCAACATTCATCTTAATTTAATAATTTAATTACTAATAAAATTAATAATAATGTAGCAAATAACCTTAATAAAATTTCAAATTGATTTATGATTTTAACTTTATATTATAATTCCTCTTTTTGTCCTACTTGTCCTAGATGTAGAAATTATTCTTCTCAATCAATTTTAAATCTAACATAAACTTTAATTGAAATTATAGTGCTATAATTTAAAATACATTCTTTATTACTGGTAAAATTTGTATGAAACACACTAAATAAAAAATGAGATTCACGTCTATATATAATAATAAAAGTTGTACTAAAAAACCTTGTTAGCATTTTTTATATATATTTAATGTGAAGGTTCCAATAAGGAGTGTTGATAGAGTATTTAATAAGAAATAAAAAATACTTAATAAAAAATACAAATTTTAATGCATGAAAAAACTTAAAAGAAGTTTATTTTTATTTTAAAATTATCAGCAAGTACTTTAAAACTCTCATTAACATTTAACTTAATTTAATAATTTAATTACTAATAAATTTAATAATAATTTATTAATTTTAATTTAAAATTAATTATTATATGTTCGTCTGGAAATTCTCCGCGGCTTTCTCCGGTTGAAGGTGCTGAATCTCCTTGCAATCCATGGTGGAGTACAGCAAGGAGATTCAGCGGGGCAGGATGTACCTGCGGGGACTCCGACGCTCAAGTTAGTGAGGATCCTAATCAGAGTATATGAAATATGGAATAATGCGTACCTCAAAATGGTCTCCCGCAATGTATTTACAGAAGAAATATGGTGGAAAATATGTTAGTTGGTTGTTACTGCTTTAAGCTAGTGTAATAACGCGCTTAAGTGGAATCGATGTACACGCGCTATGAAGACGCCGACTTGCAGTTTGATTCAGTAATATCATCCCGGTTGCATGAGCCGAGATCTAAAATATCTCCAGAACATTATATATACTTAATTTAAAATATTTATAAATATGAGATGTAACTATCATGTACTGGTCTAGATAAAAGAGATTCAAAATTAAAAAATATATTGCTGAATTGAATCTCGTATGCATGTATATGAAAATAAAAAAGATATTGGTAAAAAGTATCCCTATTTTTTATACTTGATTGAATCTCAAAAGATTAGTGTTTTGCACTAAAATATACCTAAAGATAGAAAAATAGGTAGATTAAGGTAAGAACAAAATTCAATATTTAATTTTCATTGGATATTAAAAATATGGTTTTTAGTTTTTATTCTTATGGATCGGGTTGAGTAGAAACACGCTTCAACCGTTTTAAGTTCGGGTGCCCGAGTTGACACGTAGTCAACTAACTAAAACCACTAGAGGGGACTTGACACTTCAATGCCTAGCTGGGGCTTTCGACCAATAAGCTTCAAGCTCTGACGCGTGTGACCATGAGGTGTCTGCCTGCCCACATGCTGCATTCGATCTTAATATTTATGGTTTTTACTTGCGAGGGGACGAGAGAAAAACAATTTCAAGTGGCAACTAACTACCTATTCTAGCCCGCGGTGTTGTCCTCTCGCACACAGACACAGTTATTATCATTCCATCAAAATTTTTCGTTAAATAGTAGTAATTCGAATATAAAGAGCCCGATTCGGGGAAATTTATGCGGAAGTACTTTTAGGGAAATAAAATAGTATGAATTAAATACGTTAAATGTATTTAACTTTTTTATAAATTAAAATTAGTTATTTTTGGATAAGTTAAATGGGAGAGTTTTGGAGTAGGTGGTCTACAAAAACTAATTTTAACTTATGGAGAAGTTAAATGCATTTGACCTTTTTTATTTTCTAATTTTTTTTCACCTAGAAGTGCTTCTGCAGAAGTTCCACTTAAACAGAGTCAAAGTCTTTTAATTCTAGTGTAATCTAGTCGTGTGCATGTGCGATGCACGACGCCTAATGTAATCTATTAATAACATAATATTTATTAATAAATTATATATTAAAAACAAAAAACAAAAAGTAAAAGATAAAATTATTAATTGATATATATAAGGTATTGTCTTATTGTATGTATAATTTATAACACATATATGTATCTCTTTAAAAAGTATGAATATACAAAATAAATTTTTTGAGTGAGTTGCTTCAAAGACCTACAATAAAGGAAAATTATGAATAATTTGAAACTATTTAATATTGAATTGTAAAAAAATATATACATAAAAAGTTTAAATGAAAAAATATATTGAGATTATACCATTTAATTTGTTAATATTTTTTTTACTTGTTATATATACTTTGTCCAATATCATTTCCTGAAAATAATTCATATGATGAAAATAAAACAATTACAGTTTTACCGGAATATGAAATTCAATAAGAAAAATGTTCTAAAAAGTTTATGAACAAAGTTTAAAATTTATATTTTATTTTAATAATAATATTATTTAAATATTAATATGTTTTTATATAATTTTTTCATTATATTTGATTTATTTTTATCTTATGATTCAAATATTAATAAATTTTCTTGTAAAACTTTCATCCTATGAAATTTGATTTTATTTCATAGATTAATTATTATTAAGATTTTTTCTATATTTTTACCTGTAAATAAAATAATTGTTGTGATTTTTATCTATTGTAATTTTAAATTAAATAACAATAAAAAATAATTAATCCATGTTAAATTTTAAAAGGCCAATGAAATAATAACCAAAAATATTATTAATCTACTCTTAAATTTTTATATTTTCATATACATTCACTTTTATGATTTTAATATTAATGTGTTTTCATGTAAATTTTATATTTATGTTTGTTATGAGTATTTGCCCATTATAATTTAAATTTAAATAGTAATACATTTTAAGTAAATATTTCATCCCCGAGTGAATTGTATTTATCTCTTACAATTTATATAATATAACATTTAAACATTAATGAACTTTTATGTAAAGATTTATTCCCCTGTTGTGTATAAAGAAATATTTTAAGAAAATTTAAAAAAGAATCTTCAATCAAATTTTGGAAAGATAAGAAAAGAGAATAACTTAGGCCCCGTTCGGGGTGGTTGCAAGTCTTCAATTTTTTATTTTCAAACAATTTCAATCAAGTTTTTACAGCTCAATACTGAAAACTAAAAACTACTTTATGTTTTTCAAATCAGACATTTTTTCAAATGATTTTTAGTTTTGAGTTGTAAAAATTTGGTTGAAATTTTTTGAAAAACAAAAACTAAAAACTCGCAACCACACTGAACGGTCCCTTTAGTTATTTCAAATTGTGGAAGACTTTTATAAATCACATGTGAAGTTAGAATAATATCCTTGGTCTATTAAGTAAGGTCTTGGGTTCAGTCTTGTGCAAGGGAAAAAAAATTAGTGGGAGAGCTAGCCCTGCCATGATTTTTGCCATGTGTACTTTATTTTTATACCATAAATTATTATTATTATTATTAAGAATTTTCCATTATTTTAACATGTAAATTAAATGATTGCTCCTGGTTTTTATCTATTGTCATTGCAAATGAAAGAATAATAGAAAATAAGTAATCTAAGCTAAAATTTAAAAGGTCAATAAAAAATAATAGAAAATAATTAATCTACATTGAAATTTAAAAGATATCCTTTATCATATAGAAATAGTTATTAAAATTGTTCATATGGAATTACTCATTTGAATTATTTTAAGTAGATTATCATTAATATCATGTAGAATTTTCATTTCAAAGTGATATATTTCTATTGTAAATTTAATATATTTTCATATATATTTACTTTTGTTATTTTATTATTAAATTCTTTTCATCCAAAATTTTATTCCTACCTGTTTTAAATATTTACCCCTTATCATTTAAATTTAATTATTAATACATTTTATGTAAAATTTCCATTTTTAGGTTAAATATATTTATCCTCTACAATCTATATATTATAACATAAAATATTAATAAACTTTTATGTAAAATTTTATTCCCATATGGTGTATAAAAAACAATATAAGAAAATTTAAAAATAAATTTTTTATCAATAAAATCACAATTGAATTCAAAAATGTATTTCATTTTTATTAATTTGTTTTTTAAATATTTTTACAACTAAAAAATTTAAAACATTTATAATCAATACAAATTTCTATTAAAAATAATTGAAGTATAATTTTTCCCACGTTAATTTAGATATTAATGAGTTTTCAATCTAAATGTTTATTCCTGTTTGATATACTCTTATTTTATAGTTTAAATATTATAAAATCCTATTTATCTCTATAATGTAAATTTAGAAGATAATATAATTTATGAAAATTTTACATTCTCGAGTGAATTATATTGAAATCTAAAAACTAAATTAATATTAATCAACTTTTATGTAAATATTTATTTCTCCATGGGGAAAAATATTATAAGAAAACTTCAAAAGGAAATTTCTATCAATATAATCACAATTCAATTTAAAAAATCACTATTTTTATTAATCAATTTCTAAATATTAATATAAATAAAAATAAAAAAATAAGATATTTATAATCAACAAAGATTTATATTAAAAATAATTAAAGTGCAATTTACACCCTATTAAATTAAAGTGCAATTATGCAAAAATGAAGCTTAAATTATGTGCAAAAATATATTGTGCAAATTTTATATCAAACAAAATCAATCTAGTCAATATTAATTGGCAATTTAAATGATGGCATTATTATAAATAGGTACATACCTCATTGCAAGTGATTTAGAATTGCTCAAAATACCAAAAATTAAGGCAAAATTTAGTAAATGCAAAGTTTTAATTTTAAAAATCAAATTTAAACAGAGGCAGATTTGATGAAAAAATTAGTTTAAATCAATATAAATAAATTGAAAAAATTTATTTTTAACCTATAGTTGAAGTATTAATTTTTTTTCGTATTCTCATGTGATTTAATTTTATCCCATAAATTAATTGTTATCAAGACTTTTCTTATATTTTAACCTATAAAACAAATTATTTCTCCTAATTTTTACTTATTTTATACATTAAACTTTAAAAAGTCAATAGAACATCAATATATATATATATATATATAATAAATTATGATAAAAATGTATTATCATACAAATTGTTTATTCCTACTCATTAAAAGCATTTACCTCTTGTAATATATATATATATATATATATATATATATATATATCAATGAACTTTTTCGTAAAGATTTTTCTCCCAAATTATATATAAGAAAACTTGAAAATTGATATATAAATATCAATTTTAAAAGTTCATTCCTTTTTTATTGATTATTTTTCAATATTTTAACAATTATAAACATTTATAAGTGTAATTTTCGCCCCGATAATTTATGAATATTGAAGAGATCAATAAAACAACATAAAATAAATAATCAACATTGAAATTTAAATATTATCTTTATCATAAGATATTAGTGATAATTATGAAATTGTTCATATGGAATAACTCATTTGAAATTAAATTCCATCCAATTCCCACGTTAACTAACTCTTAAAAATTACTAAAGTTTATTAATTACAAAAAATAAAGATGGAAAGAACTAATAAATACTTATAAATATAAAGGCTTTATTTAGGGTGGACCAATAAAAATCGGGTGTATCGATAGACTAAATGGTATATTCCATAAATTATGGAATTTAAACTATAAAAGGTATAATATAGAGACATCAAAGCATCTGTAGATATTATAATAAAATTGCCAAGTAGTCCCTGCACTTAATAGTATCTTTTAAATGAAAAAATTTTAAAATTTTAAATCATAAATGAATATATATATATATCACTATCTAATATACCATAAATAAAAATTTACTTTACATAATGATAAATAATTTACATGATAACTTATTATACAAATATATTTTTGAACAAATTATTAGGTAAAATATCTTAAGCAATTTTTTCTTCAAATATTTTTACATACAATTTTATTATTTTTTAACTAATTAACCTAAAAGTGATTTTTACAATTATCAGATAAAAATAATCTTAAACAAATTTTTTTCATATATTTTACATGCAATTTTATTTATTTCTAAATTAAGCGAGTGATTAGTGTTTATTAATATAATAATTGTAAAAATAAGTATTTACATTATAAGGTGATTGAAACATTAAAAACAGTAAATAAAAATGTATGAATCTTTGAATCGCAAGTGAACACATAATAATATATAACATTTCATAATCAAATATTTATCTTACACAAGAATGAATATTTTTCATGAACATTAATTAAATTAATATTATTTATAAAATTATCAAGCAAAATGTTCTTAATATTTTTTTTCTCAAATATTGCGCATATAATTTAATGAATTGTTAATTAAATTACTAGAAAAAAATTATGTTTTAAAAAATATTTTCTCTAATTCATTGGTAATTATTTATTTCAAACTCTGTAAAGTCAAAGCTTCTCTGCCACACATTAGAAGACTTTGCTCAAGAAAGGGAGATAAAAGACAATTTTCTGGGAAGCTTTCAAAAGTGAAGCACAAATAAGGAAACATATTCTACAATATTGTTGTGGTTCAGAACAACGCTGCTTCCTCGTTATCCTTAGCTTTGTGAATTCAGTTTTTATGCTAACATTAAAGCTACACGGGTTAAATAGTGATTGAGAAGCTTGAGTTTTTGAAAATATTTTTTTTAAGAAAAACTCTTATTTAAAACTTCAGATAATAGAGCAATATTTTAGATAACCTTTTAAAACCTGTCTGAAATCTTTAAGGCGTTGTTTTTTAAAGTTTCATCAGAAAATGAAAAGTTATTATAAACACAATTCAACCCTCCTCATTGTGTTTACTTGTGTTTCTACATTAATTTAAGTTAGATCTACTATCTAAAGTTTAAAAAGGATTGTCTCAGACTTTAGATGACGTCTTAAACATTTTTTTCCTTTTAAAAATCAATTTTAAGAGATGTTTCCTTCCCATATGCACACTTAACACCAATTTGAATAGTTTAATATAATGATAATATAGTGAGATAATGGTTAAGTAGATCACACTTAGGTTTTTATCTATAGTCACTCTCAACTTTCGAAAAGTTGTGTTAAGTGTTAGATTAATTTAATTAATTTAATTAATGTGGCCATGTATTTTAATAGTCTGGCTTTAATAAAATAGGGCTCAGTGTGATGGTTGTTAACCCACTATGGAAAATAGAGTCAGCAAGGGTTATTTTAAAATCCCACTCCTCTTCCTTTTTAAATATAAGAGAAGTTACCAAAATGGTTAACTGTGTGAGAGAAAACTTTCTAACCATCAAGGAGTCTGAAAAGTGAAGGAAAAGGGGAGAGAAAATAGTGAAAAACTTAAAGAAATAAATGAGCACTTTCAAATTGGTGTTATTATATGGGACCGACCCAGTCAGTTCAATTGGTTGGATAGGATACAAGACCCATGGTCGGTCCGATCAATGTACCAGATCAAATTTGCTTATAAACCAGTCATGACATCATCAACTTGGTCTCAAACCAATGAAAATCGCCTAAACCGACCGGTTCACAGGTTTTGCTTCCGTTGGATTGAAAGTTGGAATAATACATGAATTCAAAAATACCTTCCCCTCGAATCGAATGCGTGAACACATGCAGGACAAACGTGCTACAAACGAGCTCGGTAGCAATTCACTGAGTTGCTCTTTGTAACTTTAGGGCAAATTACTCTTACTGAAACATGAACACACAACTAAAATATATTTCATATTATAAAATATAAATTTCAATTTATAATTTATATTATTAAGTATGGATATATTTTCATAATTATAATCGCATATTATTTTATTATTTAAAATTTTATATAAAATTTAAAAATATATTAAATTATTAATAAACTATGAACTAATATTCGAAGGTGTATTGTGTTAAAACATACTACCTTCGTCCCTATTTAACTATTCATTTGTAAACCTAATGCAATAATAATTACATCTTTCTCTATTGTACCCTTATGTTAATAAATGACTACTCACTATTAAAAAATAATGAGACCCAATTGTATTAAGAGAGATAAAGGGTAAAACTGAAAGGTTAAAATTTATTTGCATAAAAACAAGAGTAATAATTGCTTTCCTTAATATATGTGTTTTTTATTCAATTGGACAGTTAAATAGGAACGAAAATAGTAATTTATTAAATAGTTAAAAGAATTAATTTAATAAAAAAAATTATGAAAGAAAGTATATTAAATTTCTGTCTATTTTAATTAAAAAATAATTTAAAAATATCAAATAAATATTATTCATTAAAGAAAATTATTTTAGTATTCAATTGATAAATTATTTAATTTTCTATCATAATCTTACCGGACTCCAACAGTGAAATAATATGAGATGGTTATATTTGGTATATCTCTACACACTCTAAAAGGTTTGTTATCTTCTTTATGTAAAATAAGGATTCATGAAAATAAACTCTAATTGAATTTTGATAAGAGAATGATTTGGAAATATTTTTATCAGTCACAAAAAAAAAAGAAATATTTTTTATCGGAAAACAATCTTAACAAATCTATTTTGTATTGGATTATTTTATAAATATAGTCTTTTACTGGATTATTTTATAAATGTTATAACTTTTATTCTCTTTCATTTATACTGTATCGATTCTTGGTCCATCGGTGGGAAAATATTGGTTTGGACCACTGTAAAAGCCACCAAATATAAAAGGTACCAAAGGAAATTTCTCGTCAGGGTCTTATAATAACATCGGTAAGTACATAAAAGTATAGAACCTTAAATTTGTGCAGCTCCAATAATAAGAAATTTTACAATAAAATTTCGGTTCTTATATCAATGAAAATTCAACAGCAGTGTGCAATCTAAAATGTAGCCCCTAGTGGAAAGATTTCACAACCGAAGAGGAAAAAAAAAGGGAGTGAATAGATTCCACCTTCTCATTTTTTAGACCAATGCTAAACAATATTCCAAAAATCAATGTAAAATTTCATCAATTACTACCTTCTTCATTGTTTGTAGTTTAAAGAGTATCTAAGCAGTAAAGAAAAGCTATAAAAATTAATTATGAATGAGTAATAAGCCATTAAAATTAGGCTTTATTTAGGGTGAACCAATAAAAATCGGGTATATCGATAGACTAAATGGTATATTCCATAAATTATGGAATTTAAACTATAAAAGGTATAATATAGAGACATCAAAGCATATGTAGATATTATAATAAAATTGCCAAGTAGTCCTTACACTTAATAGTATCTTTTAAATGAAAAAATTTTAAATTTTTAAATCATAAATGAATATATATATCACTATCTAATATACCATAAATAAAAATTTACTTTACATAATGATAAATATTTTACAAGATAACTTATTATACAAATATATTTTTAACAAATTATTAGCTAAAATATCTTAAACAATTTTTTCTTCAAATATTTTTACATACAATTTTATTATTTTTTAACTAATTAACCTAAAGTGATTTTTACAATTATAAGATAAAATTAATCTTAAACAAATTTTTTTCAAATATTTTACATGCAATTTTATTTATTTCTAAATTAAGCGAGTGATTAATGTTTATTAATATGATAATTGTAAAAATAAGTATTTACATTATAAGGTGATTAAAACATTAAAAACAGTAAATAAAAATGTATGAATCTTTGAATCGCAAGTGAACACATAATAATATATAACATTTCATAATCAAATATTTATCTTACACAAGAATGAATATTTTTCATGAAACTTAATTAAATTAATATTATTTATAAAATTATCAAGCAAAATGTTCTTAATATTTTTTTTTTCAAATATTGCGCATATAATTTAATAAATTGTTAATTAAATTACTAGAAAAAAATTATGTTTTAAAAAATATTTTCTCTAATTCATTGGTAATTATTTATTTCAAACTCTGTAAAGTTAAAGCTTCTCTGCCACACATTAGAAGACTTTGCTCAAGAAAGGAAGATAAAGGACAATTTTCTAGGAAGCTTTCAAAAGTGAAGCACAAATAAAGAAACATATTCTACAATATTGTTGTGGTTCAGAACAACGCTGCTTCCTCGTTATCCTTAGCTTTGTGAATTCAGTTTTTATGCTAACATTAAAGCTACACGGGTTAAATAGTGATTAAGAAGCTTGAGTTTTTGAAAATATTTTCTTTAAGAAAAACTCTTATTTAAAACTTCAGATAATAGAGCAATATTTTAGAAAACCTTTTAAAACCTGTCTGAAATCTTTAAGGCGTTGTTTTTTAAAGTTTCATCTGAAAATGAAAAGTTATTATAAACACAATCCAACCCTCCTCATTGTGTTTACTTGTGTTTCTACATTAATTTAAGTTAGATCTACTATCTAAAGTTTAAAAAGGATTGTCTGAGACTTTAGATGAGGTCTTAAACATTTTTTTCCTTTTAAAAACCAATTTTAAGAGATGTTTCCTTCCCATATGCACACTTAACACCAATTTGAATAGTTTAATATAATGATAATATAGTGAGATAATGGTTAAGTAGATCACACTTAGGTTTTTATCTATAGTCACTCTCAACTTTCGAAAAGTTGTGTTAAGTGTTAGATTAATTTAATTAATTTAATTAATGTGGCCCATGTATTTTAATAGTCTGACTTTAATAAAATAGGGCTCAGTGTGATGGTTGTTGACCCACTATGGAAAATAGAGTCAGAAAGGGTTATTTTAAAATCTCACTCCTCTTCCTTTTTAAATATAAGAGAAGTTACCAAAATGGTTAACTGTGTGAGAGAAAACTTCCTAACCATTAAGGAGTCTGAAAAGTGAAGGAAAAGGGGAGAGAAAATTGATCATCAATTTTCACAGAGAATTGAAACAAGAAGAGCAAATATGGATCCAGATAATTAAGTGTCTCTGTCACTCTCATTGTTGTATAGGTGTTCAGCTGTGATCCTTCGAACGGTGGTTTCCGGTGAGAAGTTGGTTGTCAACGGCGGTTTACGTCAGACTCCGGTGGTGGTGTACCTCCAAACACTCTGACGCTCAAGTCAGCATGTGTAGCAGATAGGTTTTGTATAGTCAGAATAATGTACTTGATTTCGGCTTACTCAGCCTTATTTATATGCAGGTAAAAGGCGAGAAATTCCTTTAGGAAGTTGCAACGGTAATTTAATAAGAGCACAACGCGCCTGAATTAAAGTGGACTCACGTGCCCCGAGGCACATATGTCCGGATGTCGTTCCATGTCGGTTAGAGTCTATATTCGCTTGTTGTACGTAGCCAAGTAAATCCATGAGGTGGATGTTGGCACTTACAAGTCGGATGTCGGTCTAAAACATAGTTCATACTTGTTATCATTATGCAGTTAAGTCAATCCACGGGGTGGATGCCGGCATACCTAAGCTGGATGTCGGTCGAGAACAGTAGCCTCAAAGGTAGCATGCCGGTATGCCCCCTATGCTGGTAGGCGCCTGCATCGTAAGCCAACTTCGGTTGACCCGTAACGAAAACGACATGAGGCATACGTATGTCGGTCCAGAACAGGACTAAGCCTAGATAGATGTCGGCAGATGTCGGTCCTAACAAGTTTGATCAAGGGACTGAGCCCGAAACATTGTCAGAAGCAGGCCAGAAGTTGGTCCAGAACAATAGGTATGTGAGAACCATGAAATTCTAGATCCTGTGTGGTTTCCATAATTTGAATCCTAGGAAACTATCATAATAGAATTTTACATTAAGTCCTTAACACTCAACAAGTGTATAGGAAGTGCAAGATAAAATAGTAAAAAACTTAAAGAAATAAATGAGCACTTTCAAATTTGTGTTATTATATGAGACCGACCCAGTCAGTTCAATTGGTTGGATAGGATACAAGGCCCATGGTCGGTCCGATCAATGTACCAGATCAAATTTGCTTATAAACCAGTCATGACATCATCAACATGGTCTCAAACCAATGAAAATCGCCTAAACCGACCGGTTCACAGGTTTTGCTTCTGTTGGATTGAAAGTTGGAATAATACATGAATTCAAAAATACCTTCCCCTCGAATCGAATGCGTGAACACATGCAGGACAAACGTGCTACAAACGAGCTCGGTAGCAATTCACTGAGTTGCTCTTTGTAACTTTAGGGCAAATTACTCTTACTGAAACATGAATACACAACTAAAATATATTTCATATTATAAAATATAAATTTCAATTTATAATTTATATTATTAAGCATGAATATATTTTCATAATTATGATCGCATATTATTTTATTATTTAAAAATTTATATAAAATTTAAAAATATATTAAATTATTAATAAACTATGAACTAATATTCGAAGGTGTATTGTGTTAAAACATACTACCTTCGTCCTTATTTAACTGTTCATTTGTAAACCTAATGCAATAATAATTACATCTTTCTCTATTGTACCCTTATGTTAATAAATAACTACTCACTATTAAAAAATAATGAGACCCAATTGTATTAAGAGAGATAAAGGGTAAAACTGAAAGGTTAAAATTTATTTGCATAAAAACGAGAGTAATAATTGCTTTCCTTAATATATGTGTTTTTTTATTCAAGTGGATAGTTAAATAGGAATGAAAATAGTAATTTTTATGAGAAGTTTTAAATAGTTAAAAGAATTAATTTAATAAAAAAAATTTATGAAAGAAAGTATATTAAATTTCTGTCTATTTTAATTAAAAAATAATTTAAAAGTATCAAATAAATATTATTCATTAAAGAAAATTATTTTAGTATTCAATTGATAAATTATTTAATTTTCTATCATAATCTTACCGGACTCCAACGGCGAAATAATATGAGATGGTTATATTGGGTATATCTCTACACACTCTAAAAGGTTTGTTATCTTCTCTGTGTAAAATAAGGATTCATGAAAATAAACTCTAATTGAATTTTGATAAGAGAATGATTTGGACATATTTTTATCAGTCACAAAAAAAAGAAATATTTTTTATCGGAAAACAATCTTAACAAATCTATTTTGTATTGGATTATTTTATAAATATAGTCTTTTACTGGATTATTTTATAAATGTTATAACTTTTATTCTCTTTCATTTATACTGTATCGATTCTTGGTCCATCGGTGGGAAAATATTGGTTTGGACCACTGTAAAAGCCACCTTAAAATTAAGGTGGCTTTTACAGTGGTTCAAACCAACATTTGTCCACCGAAGGACCAAGAATCAATAGGGTATAAATGAAAGAAAATAAAAGTTATAACAATTATAAAATAATCCGGTAAATATATTTATAAAATAATCCAATAAAAAATAGATTTTTTAAGATTGTTGTCCGATGAAAAATATTTCTTTAATGAATGATATTTATTTGATACTTTTAAATTACTTTTTAATTAAAATAGACAGAAATTTATTATACTTTCCTTCTTAAAAAAATTTATTAAATTAATTCTTTTAACTATTTAATACTTCTATTAAAAATTACTATCTCTGTTTCTATTTAACTGTCCACTTGAATAAAAAACACACATATTAAATAATGCAATTATTACTCTTGTTGTCATGCAAATAAATTTTAAACTTTCAGTTTTACCCTTTATCTCTCTTCATACAATTGAGTCTCATTATTTTTTTAATAGTGGTCATTTATTAACATAAGGGTACCATAGAGAAAGATGTAATTATTATTCCATTGAGTTTATAAATGGACAATTAAATAGGGACGAAGGTAGTATATTTTATCACAATACGCCTTCGAATATTAGTTCACAGTTTATTAATAATTTAATATATTTTTAAATTTATATAAAAATTTAAATAATAAAATAATATGAGATCATGATTATGAAAGTATATTCATGCTTAATAATATAAATTATAAATTGAAATTTATATTTTATAATATGAAATATATTTTAGTTGCGTGTTTATGTTTCAGTAAGAGTAATTTGTCATAAAGTTACAAAGAGCAACTTAATGAATAGCTACCGAGCTCGTTTGTAGCACGTTGGTCCTGTATGTGTTCACGCATTCGATTGCGGAAGATATTTTTGAATTCATGTATTAGCAGAACATGAGAACTGGTCGGTTTAGATGATTTTCATTAGTTCGAGACCAAGTTGATGATGTCATGGCCAGTTTATAAGCAAATATGATTTGGTACATTGATCGGACCGGCCATGGATCCAGTTTCCGATCCAACCAGTTGAACTGACCGGGTCGGTCCCGTATAATAACACCAGTTTGAAGTGCTCATTTATTTCTTTAAGTTTTTCACTATTTTATCTTGCATTGCCTATACATTTGTTGAGTGTTAAGAACTTAATGTAAATTTCTATTATGATAGTTTCCTAGGATTCACATTATGGAAACTACACATGATCTTGAATTTCATGGTTCTCACATACCCATACAACAATGAGAGTGACAAAGACACTTAATTACCTGGATCCATAATTGCTCTTGTTTGAATTCTCTGACTCCTTGATGGTTAGAAAGTTTTCTCTCACACGGTTAATCATTTTGGTAACTACTCTTGTATATAAAAAGGAAGAGGAGAAAGATTTTAAAATAACCCCTTCTGACTCTATTTTCCATACTGAGTCAACAATCATCACATTGAGCACACTTTTATTAAAGCCAGACTATTAAAATACATGGGTCACATTAATTAAATTAATCTAACACTTAACACAACTTTTCGAAAGTTGAGAGTGAATATAGATAAAAATTTAAGTGTGATCTACTTAACCATCATCTCATTATATTATCCTTATATTAAACTATTCAAATTGGGGTTAAGCGTGCATATTAGAAGGAAACATCTCTTAAAATTGGTTTCTAAAAGGAAAATGTTTAAGGCATCATCTACAGTCTCAGACAATCCTTTTTAAACTTTAGATAGTAGGTCTAACTTAAATTAATGTAGAAACACAAGTAAACACAATAAGGGGGTTGAATTGTGTTTATAACAACTTCTCATTTTCAGATGAAACTTTAAAAAACAACTTCATAAAGATTTCACACAGGTTTTAAAAGGTTATCTAAAGTATTGCTCTACTATCTGAAGCTTTAAATAAGAGTTTTTCTTAAAGAAAATACTTTAAAAAAGTCAAGCTTCTCAATCACTATTTAACCCATGTAGCTTTAATGTTAGCGTAAAAACTGAATTCACAAAGCTAAAGGTAACGAGAGCGTTATTCTAAACCACAATAATATTGTAGAACATGTTTCCTTGTTTGTGCTTCACTTTTGAAAACTTTCCAGAAAATTGTCTTTTGTCTTCATTTCTTGAGCAAAGTCTTCTAATCTGTGGCAGAGAAGTTTTGACTTATTAGAGTTTGAAATAAATATTTACCAATGAAGATAAAATAATTTTTTAAAAATAAACAATTTTTTAGTAATTTAATTAACAATTCAATAAATTATATGCACAATATTTGGAAAAATATATTAAGAACATTTTGCTTGATAGTTTTATAAAAAATATTAATTTAATTAATGTTCATGAAAAATATTCATTCTTGTGTAAGATAAATATTTAATTATGAAATGTTATATATTATTATGTGTTCACTTGTGATTTAAGATTCATACATTTTTATTTACTATTTTAATGTTTTAATCTCCTTATAATGTAAATATTTATTTTGACAATTATTATGTTAATAAACACTATATCACTCGCTTAGTTAAGAAATAAATAAAATTGTATGTAAAATATTTGAAAAAAAATCATTTAAGATGATTTTATCTAATAATTGTAAAAATCACTTTTAGGTTAATTAATTAAAAAAATAAAATTGTATGTAAAAAGATTTGAAGAAAAAATTGTTTAAGATATTTTACCTAATAATTTGTTAAAAAAATATATTTGTTTAATAAGTTATCATGTAAAATATTTATCATTATGTAATGTAAATTTTTATTTATGATAAATTAGATATTAATATATATATATATACACTCATTTATGATTTAAAGATTTAAACTTTTTCGTTTAAAGTATTCTATAGATTAATAAAAATACATTAAAAGATAATATTAAATGCAAGGATTATGTAATAATTTTATTATAATATCTACAAATGCCTTGATATCTTTATATTATACCTTTAATAGTTTAAATTTCATTATTTATGAAATATACTATTTAGTGTATTGGTACACCATATTTTTGTTGGTCCACCGTAAATAAAGCCTAAAATTAATTAGTAGTTTAATTTCACGCACAAAGCAATATTTTTTTTATGAATGGAAAGCAATTCCTAATTGAGAAATAATAAGTCATAATAACCTAAACAGAATGTATGTATCAAGAGAAGTATATATGAAGGTTGAATAAAAACACAAAGAAATTAAAAAAAAAAAGAAGAAGAAGAAGAAGAAGAAAGAACTCACATGTGTCCGGTATACAGAGTTCAATCTCATCAGTTTTAAATAGAGCTTCCACAAACTAAAATCAAGGATTTGATACTAACATAGCAGCATACTAAACTCAAATGATGTTACAAATCATCAAACATAAGGCCATACAATTTCAAATAGAGCATACTAATATCATCTACATTTTATTATAATATAACTAAATTATCTACTATGTAAGTAGAAAACATAATGGTGTCCATATGCATATAAACCAGTAATCCTGTATTTAAATAATGTTTCACTCAAGAGGTCTTTTGAATTTTTAACAGATAATCATTCTCTTATAAAATGAATTTAAGGGTCCGTTTGTTGCACATGATAGGATATGATTTGATAGGATAAGGGAGTTGGATAGTGACATGATAGGATAAGAGCGCAGGATAAGCTCTTATCATATCCTGTGTTTGACGTACACCAGGATAAGAAGATAAATATGATTATTTTATCTTATCCTATGTTTGAGATGGACAGATTATGATAGAATAGGATATAAAGAATATTAAAATGACAAAATTGCCCTTATTACAAATTTAAATATAATTTTATAGTAAATTTAATTTAAATTATATTTTTTTTTATTTTCAACAAGCACACATAAAAAAATTATTTTTAATTAAAAATATTTAAATTTATTTTTTTAAAAAATAAAATTGATAAAAATATTAAAATTAATATCAAAATTACCACAAAAAATCGTTATTGTAGATTATTTGTTCTAGTTAATTAAAATGATTTCATTACTACAAATTAACCTAAACATAAATAAAGTTTGCATGTCATAAATAAAGTTCTCATGTTGTTAACATAAACATAAATAAAGTTTGCATGTCATAAATAAAGTTCTCTTATGTCATAAGCAACATAAATAATATTCATAAAATGTAACCATATACTAGACAACAAAGTCTTCTACTTAGCAAAAGAAAGTAATAGGAAAATAAACTAGATCAATGATTTGACAAATATAAGTCGTGTAGCTCCATTAAGGCCCAAAACAGATGCAAACGATGGGGCACAGATAGTATTTTGTCTCCTGCCAAGATAATCTCTTGTTCTGTTAAATCCATGTTGCTTAACTCAATCATGAGGTTCCTAGAATCATCAAAGGCCTTGTCACTTTTGAGATCCCTAGCAGCTTCAGCGCCTACTTCAATCATCTTTGCCAAATTATTTCCTACTTCAAGTAAGCTATCAGCAAGTGCATTAGCTCCTCTGTTTCTCTTCCTTGAGTGACTTTGTGGTAGAGTGATGGAAGGTGATTAGGTCAAATCCACTCCAATATCATCAATCCCATTTTGTTCTTCCTCTTCTCTATCTAGCTCCTCAATAACATCACCAGGAGGAACATTTCTTTCCGATCTTTTCCAAAAGCAAAAACAAGTTTGTCAAAGAGAGTGGTTGTTGCATACCTATATGCCTCAGCACTTGGATGACTCTGCAAATGTATTCAAGTTAGAAAAAACATTTATTTAATGTAAAAATAAAGTCAAACAAAGCAATTCGGTAGAGAGGAAAGTAATGAACACTAACCTTAACATACTCATTCCAAGTCACTGTCAACCTTAATCATTTTTTTGTCATCATCCCAACCAAACCCACTTTGATTCAACATATCATACAATGTGTTATATATTCCCCTTAATCTCTTCATTGCAGATTCATTGTGTGGTTTAACCTTAATTCCACACCCCGGAAATTTTAGTTCTAATTTTGTTTCAGCTGCTCTCAAGGTATGTGGTTTGAATTGTCCAGTATCACATCTTTGACCAAAGTTCACAGCCTCATCTTCCTCTTTAGACCATTAGACCATTGTCTACATCTCTCTTTCTCTTGTTATTTTGTTGCATGTTGTTCTCAGAATCCATTCCTATTTCATTAGCAAGTATTAAATTATAGATATTTAATGCAACATATTCCAATAAATTTCAATATATAAAGAAAGTAGTAGTTAAAATTACAAAATATAGTCAAGGTCACAATACAAATTCAAAGATGTTCTAGACAAATACACAAGAAAAAAAGATAATACAAAAAAAAGAGTCAACTACAAAATAGTCGATGTGTCTATTAGCAAGCCATTCATTCCACATTTGTGTTGCTAAGTTATCCCTCTAATTAGACCAGTCTGTACTGGTCTCAATAGTACTCAACATGTTCAATATCCTCATTATGCAGTTGTTCAACCAATTCTTCATTCATTTGCACTTTCATTGGGTCGGTTGGCATTTCTCTTCTAATAAAATTGTGTAAAAGACAACAAGCAATTATAGTGCGATTTTGAATTTTGATTGGATAAAAGGATTGACTCCTTAGAATAGCCCATCGCATTTTTAGTATTCCAAACGTTTTCTTTATCACATTTCTTGCCATAGAGTGTCTCATGTTGAACATCTCTTCCTTATTTAATGGCGTGTACCCGCGTCTCCATTCACTGCGATGGTAGCGATGACCTCTAAATGGAGCAAGGAATCCTTCACAATTTGTATACCCAGCATCCACAAGATAATAGTACCCCATCATGAAATATAATTGTCAATTGTATATATTTATTTGCTCATTGTATACTGTATAAATTTTGTATTACAAATTTCTTTACCTGTTGGAACTTTTAAATGGTTCCTCCTAGAAATGGCATCCCTCAAAACCCTTGAGTCATGCTGATCATTCCCATCCCGGTAACACAAATATAAACTTCATATCCCTAGCACACACACCTAGGACATTGGTAGAGATATCCCCTTTTCGGTTACGATATCTTGGTTTATCAATTGCCGAGACATTAACTTCAATATGGGTTCCATCTAATGCTCCAAGACAACTCTATAAAAAGATTCCAATGAGTAAGTGAATGTTGTGTAGAAAAAAAGACTAAGCTATTAATTAGATATAGTACACCATCACCATACCTTAAACCATTTCCACCGTTCATCTAAGCAATCTTCAGGGACTGGGTCCGGTGCTCTAAGAAGTGACCCATGCATTCGTAAGACACTATTTAATACTAAATTGAAGTATCTACTAACTGTTTCTCCAGATCGTTTAAACAAAAACTTTATAACACGGTTTTTAGAATGATGTGCCAAAATGTGTAAGAACATAGCCACTTGTTCTTCAATAGTTACTAACCCGTCCTCTTTTAATGCACCTTCATTACGAAGGAGAACACATAATAAACGAAAGGACCTAATGTCCATCCGAAGTTGATCAACACATGTAACACCATCTCGGTTGATCAATCTATGTAAAAATTCTCCTCTTAAACCTTCCCTATCTATTGGTTGCTGCCTCAGACATTCATTTTCACGATACCGGACTATATAATAACTGGCTAATATGAAAAAGCCAGTACAAGCTCCAACCATCTCTAAAAACATTTCCTCCAACAATAAATATGCCATGATTTGACGCTGTATCCGAGTCATGTTTACCTATAATAGATTTTTTTTAAAATTTAGAAATTTTATTTTTTACATAATAAATAAGACAACAAAAAAATATCAAATTTGCTATCAACAAACATTTATCAATTATCAACTATACATGGAGAGGTGAACATTACTTGCTCAAACACAACCAAACTATCAGAAATTCCTAAATTAGCTAGAAATAGAAAGAAGTAATGAGAATTAGCCATACCTTAAGTTTGGGGCTTGATATCCTTCAAGAAAATTGAGGACGTGAAGTTAAAAGAAGATTTTGGTTAAAGGCAATAACTATCAAAATATTATAGTTCCTATACATCCAACATAATTCAATTCAATCAATATATAAACCAAATGCATCGAGAACAACGGCGTGAGTGAGTGAGAGGTTTCAGAGAGAAAGAAGGAGATACCAAAAACATCGGAGACGAGAACAATGGCGAGTTTGGACAAAGAGAGGGGGCAACGACGAGAAAGAAAGAGAGGGAGGGAGGGAGGAGACTCACCGGAGTTGAGAAGTCAGATTGAGAATGGAAGGGTCACTGCATGCAGGAGCTTCAGAGAGAAGATGGAAGGGCAAACGGGAAAGTAAAAAATAATCCTATCCTATCAATTTGTAACCCAGCCCCCCCTTTAGGATAAAAAATACACTACCTGGTAGGATAGGATAAGCTGACATGATACACTTATCATATCATGTTGGTCCAACAAACACATGATATAAGACAGGATAGGAAAAAATTATCCTATCATGTTGCTTATCAGGTCCACCAAACGGGCCCTAAGTAACATTGTTACCGAACGTGCAGTCTAATCACATCACTGTGATACACCAAAAAAAACATAACTAACACTTCACATAAAAAATTAGAATACTAAGAAATTCAAGGATGAACTTATCTACTTCTGCGCTTCATAGTGTAAATAGGATAGTATTATTAATTCAATCAAAAGCATATGTGGAAATCAAATTGATTGTTTAATTAATTATTATCTTATGCACATATATTTTTCTTTCATTTTTAATAGCACATTTGTATGGTGATTAATGTTGTAGGCAACTTTGATTGAGCCCAGTATAAAAGGAACCCTGAATGTGCTAAACTCCTGCGTAAAAGCAAAGGTGAAACGGGTGGTGCTCACATCTTCATGTTCTTCCATAAGATACCGTAATGATATACAACAAGTCTCTCCTCTTAATGAATCTCACTGGAGTGATCCAGAATACTGCAAACGCCATAATGTCAATAACACTTGTTCCTATCTAATATTATGATACCCGAAATAATGTCACATTGAAGTACGTGCAACGTTATATTAATTACAATGGAAAATGTCACCATGTGTAGTCATTGTACTCTTAATTATGAAAATTGCAGTTGTGGTATGCATATGCAAAGACATTAGGAGAAAGAGAGGCATGGAAGGTTGCGAAGGAAAGTGGCATGGATCCGGTGGTTGTTAACCCCTCTTTCGTTGTTGGCCCTCTTCTTGCACCACAACCATCCAACACACTGCTCTTGATCCTAGGCATTATCAAAGGTTAGATTCCCCTGATATAAATGCATGTGCTAGTATGTATATACAAGTGTTATTTCAATGTTTTAAAAACCAGAGCAGTTATTGAATGAGTGGTTCAGGATTCTGGGGTTAATGCATTATCAAAGGTTAGATTCCCAATATTGGATAGGAATGAGTAAGAAGGGTAATATATAAGTGGCAAGACCATAAAACTAACACCTTGAGGTTTTTGGTTAGATATGGTGTCTAGCTCTGGTCAATAATACATATGTAGAAGTTTTTTTATTGAAAATCACAACATTAATTGCATCTGTAATCACAATATTAAATGTTACAAACTCCAATAAAAATTTTCTATTTTCGATTTCTTAACCAGTGCCCCGGGAGCACTCGATAGCTTTTTCCTTTATGTTTTTTTATCGATAAATGTTGTTTGTACATACAAAAAGAGAGATAAGAGAGAAAAAAGAGAAGTGTAGAATGTGATATGTGATATGATAGAGAGAGATAAAAAAATGTGTTTTATAAATTATTGTATTAATATATTCTCTTTTTTAACAGGCCTGAGAGGAGAATATCCAAACACAACAGTGGCCTTTGTACACATTGATGATGTACGTAATAGCTGCTCACTTGTTAGCTATGGAGGAGTCCAAAGCTTCTGGTAGGCTTGTTTGTTCAAGCACAGTAGCTCACTGGTCTCAAATCATTAAAATGCTTCGGGCCAAATATCCTTCTTATCCATATGAAAACAAGTGGGTCAAGTGATCATGCTATCAAGTGCACTTACAACCTTATTGAAATGGCTAAAACAATATTTTCACAATGCACCAACAATGTTTTATGGTTTGGAAGTTATTTGTACTTACTTTTCCTTGAGTTTAATTTGATTGTGGTGTTACAAGTGTAGCAATCATGAAGGAGATAATAACACCCATAGTATGGAGACCACCAAAATCACTCAATTGGGGTTTCCTCCATTTAAAACTCTTGAACAAATGTTTGATGACTGCATCAAAAGCTTCCAAGACAAGGGCTTCCCATGAGATCCGTAATATAATCTCGGTTACCTCCATGTTTGTTTGAGGCGTCTGCGTCCTATAATCCAAAATAAAGAGGTCATAGAACCAAATAGAGAGAATTAAATGCTATCTTTTATCTATGTGTTACTCCCTTCATTATTTTTTATTCAAGATTTTACTCTTCGTCGTTGATTCATGTAACAAAAGATTTAACTGGGCTATACGCATGCTTTGTTTTTGGGTCAAACCAAACTTTAGATAATGACCGAGGCCCAATTCCAAAAGAAAAGCGATGATATGGTTTCATTATTTCAGGCCATGGACAATAGTGGTGCACCCATCGGAGAGGAAAATCATTAGTCCTAGAAGTTGTTAGAATAATACTCCCTCAGGTCCTATTTATAAGAACCTCTTAACTACTTCACACGGATTAAGGAAGTTGGTTAATTTAGTTGATTACAATAAATTTGTCATGATTGTGTATCATATTTCCTAAACTACCCTTGAATTTATTGTGACCCATTATCTTTCTCTTTCTATTTAACTACTCAATTGTGTCACACTTTACTAATTAATTACTCACCTATCTCCACTAATGGGGTATTTTTGTCAAGGAATAATTAATGCATGAGACAATCTGAAAAAGTTTTTATAAAAAGGACCAAGACCCACCTTAAAAAATGTTCTTATAAATAGGACCGGAGGGAGTAACATCTAAGTGCTATCAAATCTTCGACAAAAAAAAAAGTGCCATCAAATCAATCCTGTGTCCTTTCTTGTTTCTATGTCCCACGTTTGTTAAATCAGGTTAACCTTTGTCCTTTAGTATTTATATAACAAATCTTATTAACCTTTTAACTGTGCTTTTTTGCCTCAAGTGTTAACAAATTTTTTATTGCAGTAGAGTATGAATTGGGTTGGGGCTTATTTTTCGCCAGATTGCCATGTCATACTTTTGTTGAAGACTGTTTTCTGGGTGAAATGCACAATTTTTTATTAGGAATTATATAGATTAGTTTATTGATAACACTTTTTTTGGTCGAATAATGACATTATTGATAACACTTGAATGACATTATTCTTTTATTTGTATGGGTCCAATAATGACATTTTTCTAAGTTCTAACAGAAGTTACTCATGCATATATCGTTGGGCCTGGACGTGTATAAAAAGTCGATCTAGGGAATGAGAGAGAGGCCCAAAGTGGGGTTAAGAAAAAAACAATTGGATTCGCACATGTGGATTGTCATTTGGAATTCTTTCTTACACTATTTTAACACATGAATTCTAGTAATTTTAAATTTCTCCATCCAAACACAAGATAATGGTAGATACTGATAGCAACCGTTCGTTGATACAAGTCTAAGTCCCCTGGATCGAATTTTGAACCCAGCAGGAGGCATTCATCAATTGTGGACCATACATGACATGCATGCGCCTTTCTTTGAGCACAACAACAACACAAAACCCCTACCAATGCCTTGTCTTTCTGCCATACATGTATGTAGTATATATGTCATCTTTCATTCTTAAGGCAGCCTTTCATGCTCAAATATGTCTACAGTACATTTGACTGCCAACCTTTGTGGGAAAACATTTTCCTTTTTGTCTACTAATTAATCTATTACTACTTTTCTTTCTTTGATAATTGATTAATTTGTCCACTTGTTGTTAGTCCTAGAGCAAAAAGGACTTACATAGAGCCAGATGTAGTGGCATAAATTAAATTAAGGTGAATTATATTGGCAGTGTTAGTTACTAATTAGTATAATAATTAACATAAAGGTAATGTTATTGGTTAGTTTCTCTCGTTTCGCATCCCAAAGTCTCTGCTCAACCAAAGCAGAGGAAGCTAGCAATTAGCAAATACTACTATTAGCGTGTATGGTTTATAATGGCAAATGTGTATCCGGACAGAAGCCACTCTCAGTGGCGTTTTTCAGGATCCACGTTTAAAACGTGATTTTGAGGTAAATCAAACACACACTATATATATATCTATTTAAGTCCACCCCACATATATAGTGTCTTTTTATAGTCACGAGACCCACTGTCCCTTTGTTCATTTAATTTTGTGTTTGTGTTATTGAGAGCAGAGGGAACTGATAGAGAAGAGAACATTCAAAGCTCTTTTATCTATCTTCCACCATCACTCAACTAGCTAGCTGCCTCTACATATCACAGTCTCAAACTGAAGTTTTATGTGAAATGCATTCCTTTTAGCTTCCCATCTGAAACAAAGTGTTTGGGCCACTATTACAACTCTTCCTTCGTTTTTAATTTTTTATGTCTCTCTCTGTCGGTACCATGTAAATTAAAGCGAACCTACAGCTTCGTTCTCATTGATTATATATATTTATCTTCTTTATTATCTCCTTCTGTTGTTGTTGTAACTCTTGAATAATATTCACATTCTCTCCCTTCACTTTGTTGTTTTGTTCCTTTACTAGGAGACCAGAAGAGAACCCCTTAGATCTCAACAATTTGCCTGATGACTACTCTAGATCTAGATGGTAAACAAGTTCTCCAAGATACTTCCTCATCAGTTAATTAATTATTTTTTGGCTTAAATATATTTTTTGTCCCTATATTTTTATAAATGGGTGATTTTGGTCCTTTAGTTTTAATTGCTCAATTTTGGTCCCTATACTTTTATAAATGAGTGATTTTGGTCCCCTAGTTTTAATTGTTCAATTTTTATCCCAATTCTTTAAAAATTGAACAAATCTAATCTTACCTTTAACCTCTTGTTAAATATTTAGCAGAGTTTGCTAATATGGATTTAATTTTGTGACGTATAAACTATCACATGACAAAAATTATATTATTTCAATTTATCTTTTAATTTTTTGCTGATATGGAACTTGTTTAATTTTTAATTTTTAATAACTTATATAAAATTGGCAATGGAACAGGTGTAATTTGATAGCAGGTCGCATTCCAGGTCGTAAAGCAGAAGAAATAGAGAGATACTGGATTATGAGACACGGTGATGCTTTTTCTGTTAGAAGAAATGAACGTAAAGTCTAAGACTAGTGATTTTCTCATGACTTTGATTTCCTGGCCATTATTTTGGTATACAAACTTATTTTTGGTTTTTTAGAACTATCTACCAGACCCAGCTATTGTATTTCCTCTCGTTGAATACAATAGCTATCTACATGACAATTAGTAAACAATCACATGCTTTATTTGATACGTTGGATTTTCGCTTAAAAAAAATTAAGAGATAAAATTAAATAATAATCTTTATCATGTGATAGTTTATACGTCACAAAATTGAATTTATGTTAGCAAACTCTGCTAAATATTTAATGGGAGACTAACGGTAGCATTAGATTTGTTCAATTTTTAAAGAAGATGGACCAAAATTGAGCAATTAAAACTACGGGGACCAAAATTGAGCAATTAAAATTAGAGAGACCAAAATCACTCATTTATAAAAGTATAAGGACCAAAAATGTATTTAAACTTTATTTTTTTAATGACCATTAATTATATATGTGTATGAGTAACATAAAAGCTACTATTATTTTCTGCTTTTATTATCTTTCATCATTATTCAGGAATCAGACTCAAACAAAGTCATGGTTTATCATATTTTAACCCTTAGTTCATTTTTCCCCTCTTTCTTTTCTTTTCTAACCTCCTCTCCATCTCCAAGCTTCAAAGAAGAAAAACATAATGGAAAAGACATAACAAGAAGAAAAAGAAAAACATAAGTTGGTTGTTATATATTTTTTATTGTACGAAAAAATGTTATCCTTTTTTTATTTTTTGTGTGTGTGTTGCAGGGTGCAAGAAAAAGAAAAGCGGGGTGAAGGATGGAAAGGAGGAGTGTGGGAGGGTGTTCGGGTGTAGATTTTGCTCTCTCAAGTTCTGCAAGTCTCAGGCTCTTGGGGGACACATGAACCGTCACCGCCAAGGCTAGCTACCTATACTATACTATACTCCTCTGTTTCATTCTTCTTCTTTCTTCTTTTTACCTATTTTCTTTCAACAAAATTTTAGTTAGTATTTACTAATAGCTATACAATAGTATAAAATTCCTTGAAAAAATATTTACTTTTTTTAACAAATGGAGACAGTGCATGGTTGTCAATCAATGATTTGGCCATAAAGCATGGTCATTTCAATAGCACAAAATTGTAGGATTGCTGAAATTCTTGGTATTGAGAGTTCATTTTTATTTTTTTAAAAAAGGATTTTTGTTGGCTCCTTTTTGATTTGATGAGTGTGTCTGTGTTGTGTTGTGTTGTGCTGCAGAGAGGGAAACTGAGACGCTGAACCATGCTCGTCAGCTGGTCTACCGTAACAAGATCATAACTTAACCAACCAAGGTGCCCCCCACCAAGGGTATGCTATTGCTATCCACCTTAATTTCCTTCGTCCTTTTTCTCAAAATAGTACTAATAAATTCTCTCTGTTCTTCTCCAATAGTACTACTAATTAATTCTCAAATGAAAATTCTGTCAAAGGACTTTTCTCTCTCTTGAGTGGCCGATGCCTTTGTGCCGGTTTGGTTTAAATTTTGAACCATCCAGAATCAATTTTACAGAGTTGATTTTAAATCACTTCCATCCAACGTGTTTTGTAAAATGTGCACACTCATTTTCAACCATTGATTTCTAAAATCAATTCTACTCAACTGTAAATCAAACGGACCCTTAATCAGTAATCACCAACATCATCTTATTTTATTTGGCATGTTAGAAAGAATTAAAAAAAATGTCATCATATCATACGACTCGAATGAATCATCTATCTTCCACCCAACAAAATATATAATATTCATTGAGATACGCATTTCACGTGACAATCATGTTTTAACCACTCTTGACTCTTGAGTTGGTCTACATAAGACCAATTAACATGATAAGACCAATAAGAACTCAGGAACAAAGGATAGAGAGATGCCTGAATTCTGTGTGACAGGGGGCACTGGCTTCATAGCAGCTTACTTGGTGAAGACCTTACTACAAAACGGTCACACAGTCAGAACAACTGTGAGAAACCCAGGTATTGGTTATGATGAAGAAGAGCCTTTTAATTATTTATTTAATTAATTATTATTGATTCGTCTAATTTGATTCATTAATTAGTCCATTAATTATGTTAATCTTGTTTAATCCCCTTCTTAATTCTTATCAGAGGATGTGGAAAAGGTTGGTTTTCTCACTGAACTAAGTGGAGCCCAAGAGAGACTGAAGATTTTGAAAGCTAATCTATTGAATGAAGGTAGCTTTGATGAGGCAGTGACAGGTGTTGATGGTGTCTTTCATACAGCATCCCCTGTGCTTGTTCCATATAATGACAGCATTCAGGTATGTATGTGTGTGTGTATATATATATTATTAAACACATATATTCCCTATTATTTGAGGCAATTTTGTTGCGGGTATAATCACAGTTAAGACTTCTCATTCCTTCGAATAATATGTTTAATGGGGGTGAAAATATGTATGTGTGTGTGTGTGTGGTTGTTCCCCTTTATATATACCCAACATTAGTACTTGTTAATTATTTGAGGGGCTTCCTCTGTTTAAGCATCACTCTGATCATATACTTAATATCAGGGTCAGCATCCTGCCAGAACAGAACTATGTATGTAAACTGTTTTATAGTAAAAAAAGCAATGCAATTAATCAATTTTACAACTACAAGTAATTTTTAAAATTTAATATGATTTTACACAATAATACCAATACAAACTCTGCATGAATAATCCCAGTTAATCCCAAATTCAGCCACATAAGTAGCTGTGAGATGGTTTAGCTGACAACATAATTTTCTTCATTTTTAATTGTATGGTTATTAATGTTGTAGGCAACTTTGATTGAGCCCTGTATAAAAGGAATACTGAATGTGCTAAACTCCTGCGTAAAAGCAAAGGTGAAACGGGTGGTGCTCACATCTTCATGTTCTTCCATAAGATACCGTGATGATATGCAACAAGTCTCTCCTCTTAATGAATCTCATTGGAGTGATCCAGAATACTGCAAACACTATAATGTAATCAATAACAATCGTTCCTATCTAATATTATGATACCTGAAATAATGTCACATTGAAGTACGTGCAACGTTATATCAATTACAATGGAAAATGTCACGTCCTGTGTAGTCATTGTACTCTTAATTATGAAAATTGCAGTTGTGGTATGCATATGCAAAGACATTAGGAGAAAAGAGAGGCATGGAAGATTGCGAAGGAGAGTGGCATGGATCTGGTGGTTGTTAACCCCTCTTTCGTTGTTGGTCCTCTTCTTGCACCACAACCATCCAGCACACTGCTCTTGATCCTAGGCATTATCAAAGGTTAGATTCCCCTGATATAAATGCATGCACTGGTATGTTATTTCAATGTTTTTAAAAACCATAGCAGTTATTGAATGAATGGTTCAAGATTTTGTGGTTAATGCATTATCAAAGGTTAGATTCCCCATATTGGATAGGAATGAGGCAGTTATTGAATGAATGGTTCAGGATTCCTAGGTTAATGCATTATCAAAGGTTAGATTCCCCATATTGGATAGGAATGAGTAAGGAAAACAATATATAACTCGCAACACCTATAAACCTAATATCTTAAGGTTTTGGGTTGGATATGGTGTCTAATTCACTTGTGCGATTTGCTCCTTTAACCCAATGTTGGTCTCCCCGGTGATTTTTTTTTTAATGAGAAATGTTGTTTGTACATATAACAAAGAGAGCTAATACAGAAAAAAGGAAGAGAAGTGTGGAATATGATATGTGATATGATAGAGAGAAATAAAAAGAAAAATGTGTTGTCTAAATTATTGTATGAATATATTATCTCTTTTTTAACAGGCTTAAGAGGAGAATATCCAAACACAACAGTGGGCTTTGTACACATTGATGATGTAATAGGTGCTCACTTGTTAGCTATGGAGGAGTCCAAAGCTTCTGGTAGGTTTGTTTGTTCAAGTACAGTAGCTCACTGGTCTCAAATCATTGAAATGCTTAGGACCAAATATCCTTCTTATCCATATGAAAACAAGTGAGTCAATTACTCATGCTATCATCAAGTACATTTTCAACCTTAACTTGCTATAAAATTGAATGGTTGAAACAATATTCTCATAATGCACCAACAATGTTTTATGGTTTGGAACTTATTAGTACTTGCTTTTCCTTAAGTTTAATTTGATTGTGCTGTTACAGGTGTAGCAATCAGGAAGGAGATAATAACACCCATAGTATGGACACTACCAAAATCACTCAATTGGGGTTTCCTCCATTTAAAACTCTTGAACAAATGTTTGATGACTGCATCAAAAGCTTCCAAGACAAGGGCTTCCTATGAGATCCGTGATATAATCTCGGTTACCTTTATGTTTGTTTGAGGTGTCTGCGTCCTATGATCCAAAATAAGGAGGTCATAGAACCAAATAGAGAGAATTAAATGCTATCTTTTATCTATGTGTTACTCCCTTCATTCTTTTTTTATTCAAGATTTTACTCTGCATCGTTGATTCGTGTAACAAAATATTTAACTGGGCTATAGACATGCTTTGTTTTTGGGTCAAATCAAACTTTAGATAATGACCAAGGCCCAATACCAAAAGAAAAGCGATGATATGGTTTCATTATTGCAGGCCATGGACAATAGTGGTTTCATTATTTCATTGTATTTAGTAATACTTAGTAGTTACATTTTTTATTACTCATTTGGTGTTACATTTAATTAACTTCATATACTACAAAAAAATTGTTTTCTCTTATTATTGATTTTTTTTTTCATGTTTAAACATAAATACGGTTAACAAATAATATTTTTTATTAATAGAACTCCATACGCCCTGTGCATCGCACGGGTACCCTACTAGTTATTCTAACATAAGTTACTCATGCATATATCGTTGGGCCTGGGCGTGTATAAAAAGTTGATCTAGGGAATGAGAGAGAGGCCTAAAGTGGGGTTAAAACAACAATTTGATTCGCACATGTGGATTTTCCAAAAAATTTCGTACATGTGGAAAAATACAATGACAAATAGAGATGTGTGATGCCTAACAGTATTAATTAAGGCTCCTAATTAAGAGATGCCAATTTGCCATGGACTCCTTTTTTGATATTAATGACCAGCTAGATTTAGGAAAGTCTCATGCATGAACTATGATGCCTATCATGTCTTCCTCTTTCTATATAAATTTAAATTTCCAAATCTTTGTAAAATGAACAAAATATACAAAATATAAATATATCATGCACTACTACCAAGAATGTAACATCCTAAAATTTCTATAACAGATAAAATAAAATAAAGGGGAGGAATAATAGTATTATTATTATCTTTATTACGAATAATAATATTTAATTAAAAGGGAGATGAGTGGGTCAGAGTAGGCCCAGCCCAGTTAGTTATTTTAAAAAGAGAGAGGTCATCTATTTCATCCTATCCTTTTCAAAAACGTCAGATAACCAAACCCTGGAGAGGAGAGAAGCGACTCCACGAGGAGAAGGTGCCGCAGAGTAGATCGTCAAGGGAGTTCTACCATTCAGTTTCGATCATCATCTCTAAGGTACGGGGGGAAGGGGTGCTGCTATATGTGTATGCTAGAGTGTTTGGGTAGTGAGGGCAACCATAAGTCCCTCTAGGATTCTTAAATTTTAAATTATGAATGATGAATTGTCTGTAATATGATGAAATTCGTGATTGTTGTGATGATTACTGTCATGTTCTTGTTGGAATTGAGAGTAGGAAGCGAGATTGTCGAAAGGGGTCAAATTAGGATTTGGGAGAGAGATTTCATAAATTGATTCGATTACCAGTCCTAAAAATGGGGTATTTGCTTCTGGTAATCGATTACAGCCTTCTGGTAATCGATTACCAGGTCCAAATTTGAGATTTGAGTGTTGTTTTGATGAAATGTGGTGATCCTTTACCTATATGATGGATGTTACCTAATTTATGAATTGTTTTGTGAGATTGATGAGATTAAATTGGGTGTATAGAGTGTATTAACTGTGGCATGAAGTATTGTGGTGTGAGTATCTTATGTGATGTTCTATGTTTATAATATTCGTTATATGATGTGTAGTGATTATAGTAGAAAAGATTGTATGAGATATATGTGAAATGATGATGATGCATTGAGCATAGAGATTGTATGAGAAATAGGTGAAATGATGATGATGCATTGAGCATGAGCATATGGTGTATGAGACGCATGAGATACATGAGTAGCTAGACGTGGCTAAAAATACCCTAGCCCACAGAGGGGGGTGACGAGCTGGGTGGAGACCATGATGGGAGACATCTGATGCATAACTCCAAGAGGGAGTGTTTTACAATGCGACTCACCTAGCCCATAAGAGGTGGGGTGATGGTGCGAGGGAGCGGGTGTCTTTGCACGGGCCCATAGATGGGGTGCAACCTATCAGCCAAGAGGGCATTTAACGGTAGAGCCATCATTGGTAACAACTAAGGGGATTGATGAGGTGCGCCCATTGTGCAGAGTTCCAAACCATGACTCTTAGGAAGAGACATTGTGCATGAGCATAGAGTGAGCATACTTGTCATTTTATGATTGTATGAGAAGTGTGAATTATATATTTGTGTGAAATTAATGTGCTGAATGTAAAGAGTGTGGATTGAGATGAATGATGATATGTGTGGTGATGGGTGGGAATAAGGGTAGCCTTCTGTATTGCATGTATATGTATGTATTCTTTTCCTCACCATACTCTTTCTGTGGTTTTTATAGGTGATGAAGATGACACTCAATGTGCCAAATTTTAAAGGGAGAGGGTCTCGCTCTGATCGATATGTGTGACATCGGGGCTTAGTGTTTAGGAGTTTATTTCCTTTCATTTTCATATGTAGTGATTTAGGAAGATTATTTTTAAGGGTCGTGCATGACCAAGACGTATTTTTATTATGTTGATAATTTAGTTTGAAAACCTTGATTTTACTTTAAAGGAAATTTAGTTTGATTTGGATTAAGTACTTGTTTAAAGGAGGATTGTGAACCTTTTTACCTCGAAGTTGACTATAATTTTTCCTTATATTTCAATTTGATGATTGTATTAGTATTTGGGGTAGAAGGGTGTCACAAAGAACGTAGATAAGTTGGTAGCTATATTTTTTTGTTTTTTATTACAATTATGAAATGCACTTTTTATGATAGAAGGTAATTATAATTTCTATTTTATAAAGTTAGGCAAGGTAGCTCCGACCTCAAAATAATCAAATTTTTAATTTATTTTAGATTATGTTTTTTTAAAATCTTATTTACACATCTTTGAAGAAAAATTAAAAGTGATTATTTTTAAAACATAAGTGATTTATTGAAATAATCAATAACAAACACTCTATGAAGCAACTTTTGGAGTTATATATATACACCCCTCTATAAATATTCAGCAGAATTTTTTTAAAGTAACTTACATCATCACCTTTTCACAATTTGGAATCTTATCATAATAAACACAAATTTATATTTTTTTATAGGCAACACAAATTTATATTTAAAATTTAAAATATACAATTATAAATAAGGTGTGAAATTAGAATAGAAAGAAAATTAAATTCAGTTTTGATTTCAAATTTATTTTGAGAGCACTTACATGATGCGGAATCTTTATAGTAATTAAGACGCTATACTAATTAAGATGCAGAATGTTTTAAGCCAATTTTTATATTCAAATTAAGAATTATTATAAAAATGGTCATTAGAATAAAGTATGAGCAAAAATTATGCAGAAATGAAGCTTAAATTATGTGCAAAATTATATTGTGCAAATTTTATATCAAACAAAATCAATCTAGTCAATATTAATTGACAATTTAAATGATGACATTAATATAAATAGATACATACCTCATTGCAACTGATTTAGAATTGCTCAAAATACCAAAAATTAAGGCAAAATTCAGTATATGCAAAGTTTTTAAAAATCAAATTTAAACAGAGGCAGATTTGATGAAAAAAATTAGTTTAGATCAATATAGAACAGCAAAAAACTAGGGGTGTTCATGGGTTTGGGCAATCCGGTTAACCCGACGGGTTGTACCCGACCCGACTTGGCGGGTCTAGGTTGGTCGGGTTCTCGAGTAGACCCGACCCGAGAAAAAAGAAAAGGAGGTAGATGGTTCGGGTAACGAGCTTGGGTTTTACTAATCCGACCCGACCCAAGGAAGTTTTTTTTAGTCAAAGAGGAGACATATATGCAAAAAAAAATTGTTTTTGGCCTTTTTTTGGCCCAAGAAGTTTTTTTTTTGTCAAGCAAAAAGCTGTTTCAAAAAACTGTTTTCGGTGCTTTTTTCTGGCCTAAAAAAAGGCCCAACCCGACCAACCTATGTATCCTCGGGTCGGGTCGGGTTTGAACCTAAAATTTTTTTCTCCAGAACCGACCCAACTCATCTCCTTATTTCGGGTCGGTTCCAAAACCCCCAAACCCGACCCAACCGACCCGAGAACACCCCTGCAAAAAACATCACTATTCTAAATTTTAAAACTATCAAACTTTGACTCATAATTTAGAAATACAATTAAACAAAAACCAGGGGCAGCAATTCTGAGCAAAAAAATATTATTTTAAAATATGCATAAATTAAGTAAAAATTGTGAGCAAAATACATTGACTTAAAACAGAGCCTGCAATTCTGAGCAAAATTTGGTGTTGTCAATTCATATTGATTTATAGGGGAAAAACATAGCAAAAAGCATCATTATACTAAAATTTAAAACTATCAAACTTTAAAAATTAATTTTGAGATGCACTTATGCATAAAACAGAGAAAGCAATTCATTCGCAAACAATTCTGAGCAAAAATATGCAGAAATTATATTAAATTTGTGAGCAAAATATTGTGAACAGAAAACAGGGCCATCCTTTCTGCGCCAAAGAATCATGCGCTTTACTGAAAAAATCATGCGTTGTACTGAAAAGATCATGCGATATTATGAGCCAAAAAATTCATGCGCTATTAATTTGTAATCGATTCAGAAATTCAGTAATTTATAAACCTTACACAACTTTAAAAATCACGAGCACATGAGTTGTAACTGATTCATAAATTTAAAAAATAAATCCATAAAAATTAAACAAACATTAACATGCAAACAATTACAACAAAATATAACCCACTGAAAATATTCGTTACAAAAGAACACCCACTACAAAAGAAGACTCATTTGAACAAAGGGGAAAATGAAAAACCTTACCGAGATGATGAACGCTTCAACAACGTCGACCAACTGCGTTTCCTCACATGCAAAAGGGAAAATGGAAAAGTTAGGATTTTTAGACATTAAAAATTGAATCTGTATTTTTATACGAAAAGTTAGGATTTTTTTTACCAAGATGATGAACGCTCCACCGTAGATTTCAACGGAGATTTAAAAGGAAGTTGATCAGGTCGATTTCCAGAGAGACGGAAGGAAGGCTCCGACGGTTTTTAGCAGTAAATAAATCCAAGCAAATACTTCCTTGTGAAGAGTAGAAATTGCGAAATGGAAAGATAGAAAGGAAAAAGAAAAAGAATGAAGGAAAGGCAAAAAGGAAAAGAAAAAGACTAAAGGTAAAAATGGAAGCTTGGTCGCCTTCTGACAATCCGTGTAATCAGTGGTTTGGAAATAGCTAACTTAATAAATAAAAGAGAATTGTTTATTTTTATTAAATGGGAATTGATTACACATTTTTGAAAAATTTTGAAATCAAAATAAAATTACACTGATACAAAATAACACATTCTCTAAGATAAGTTTTTATTCTATTCACAAAAATGTCATTAAAAAGAACGGGAAAACGGGAATGTGAGACTCAACTCCTTTATATATATATATATATATATATATATATATATATATAGGCGGGGATCAACTTACTCCGGGAGTAACTCTGGGTAAAGTTACTCCGCTTAATAACTTCTTATAAACATTGAATTTCATCAATCCTATCATCATATTAACAGTTTTCATTAAATAGATCAACCTTACAAAATTTTATAAAATTTAAAAATCATTTGATGTTTCATCAAATCACTTCAATTGAACGTGCAATATATTTTTTAAAATATAAGTAAATAACTCTAAAATGACATACCTATGAATGTCCACTTGATCTAAAATTTGGTATACATAATCATCATATTAATATCAAATTAGTCAACGATTAGATTTGTTAAAATCACATTCTATAAGAAGTTATTAAGCGGAGTATACTTACAGATTTTAAATATTAAAAATTTTCAGTAATAGATCGTATGTAGTAACATCGTAAATCTTTAGGATAGTTTAGTCATGGGATTAGGAATGTTTAGGATTTATAGTAGTTTGTTTGAAATCTAGATACAAATCTAAGTATTTCTATTGTATAAAAAATGTCATAAATATTTAATAAAACTTTTCTAATTTTCAGTCTTAAAAGTTAAAACCAGGTAATTCTAGTGCCTAGTGAAAAAAATAATAATTTCGAGAGTTTAAGATTTACTAAGTTTGATTTCCTTTATTACAAATGTCTGATCTAATTATTTAATATTTGTATATACACGTTTTTTTTTTTTATTAATATACGTATATTAAAAGAACTATATTTTACTACTGTTTTAACTTTAAAAACAATTTCTTTCAATTTTTCTCATTTCAAACAATCCAATAAATAATTTCATTTTCCTCTCACCTTTCTTTTTACTTTTTTTCCCCTTTTTCTATTTTCCTTTCTTTAATTTTTTTCTATCCAAACACAGGAGAGTGGTATATTTAACAACCAAACTTAATGCT
Source organism: Sesbania bispinosa (assembly GCA_026901365.1). Classification (NCBI taxonomy): domain Eukaryota; kingdom Viridiplantae; phylum Streptophyta; class Magnoliopsida; order Fabales; family Fabaceae; genus Sesbania; species Sesbania bispinosa. The sequence continues at coordinate 64,219 of QLOH01000590.1, forward strand.
TAACAAAACTAAGTAATGATTGAAAAAAATACACATATTTTCATCAATATACTAATTTTTGTAAGCACACTATTCAAGCCACTAAAACACCATCGGAAGTCTCTGGTGTCATTTTTGGTGCAATACCACATGTATCATCTATAAAAGACAATCTTGATCGAATCTTTATGAGCGGTAGAGCTCTATCTCCACCAAATGCCACTCAACCTTTGTCCATTGAATGGTGCAATTTGTTATTTTTTTGTTGCATGTACATATGTCACATGCTGTTTTTTGGTGAACTTTAAAATTTATGGTGAAGGGATGGTGTCATAGTCTAAGGCAAAGAAGGTCTCCAGGCTCAAAAAGCATTTACAGAGGTGCTTACATCCAGGGTCGGCCCAACACATGTTGAGGCCTAAGACAAATTTTTGAGATGGGCCTTTTTCTAATTAACTAAAATAAATTATTATAATTTTATTGAAATTTTTATTTTAATTTTTTTATATAAAATTACTCATTAAATTATTATGTATAATTAACGTTTATATTAGTATTTTGGTGATTTTGATATATTACAATATTTATTATATTACATAATATAAAAATATGTATTATAATTAAGATTAACACGATAGAAAAATCAACTAATAAAATAAATAAAACAATTATTAATCATGAGAAAAAGTTATAGTAAGATGAGAGCTATTATTTTAATCAAAAGAGAATTTTATTAAGAATTTAATCATTATACATTAAATTTTACATTGTCATCCAATGATGTGTTGCCACATCATTTAATGAGCATGACACATCATGTATTATTAGTTCATTAATTGACGTGGCAACACGTCATTGGATGACAATGTAATGTTAGATCAAGCGCTTACCACCAGGCCAAAAGCTATAGCTGCTAGCAAGGGCGCAACTTTATTTCCTTAAGGGTCCCCAGAGCCGCATTTAGCTTAAGGGGCTGCGCCCGTTAGAGGCGCCATGGTTGAGATGTTAAGCCCATCGTATCCTAAGGGTGACACTGACAATTAAAGCCAACAATCTCCCCCCAGTGTCAGCCGGTGGATTCGAACCATGACCTTGCTCTGATACCACTTGTTGGATCAAGCGCTTACCACCAGGCCAAAAGCCATAGCTGTTAGCAAGGGCGCAACTTTATTTCCTTAAGGGTCTCCAGAGCCGCATTTAGCTTAAGGGGCTGCGCCCGTTAGAGGCGCCATGGGTTGGGATGTTAAGCCCATCGAATCCTAAGGGTGACGCTGACAATTAAAGCCAACATGTAAAACTTTTTTACACTGCCAGCATATATACATAAAATCCTATATATATGTAAATTTCAAATATAAGTATACTTAAATAAAAGTATAAAATTATGAGACCTGTGTAATATTGGGGGCCTAAAGCCATTGCTTTAATGGCTTGGCCCTTGGGCCGACCCGGCTTACATTTACCTTACCCCAAGGAGACGAGTGGGGGTTCGAGTGCTTATTTGTTTTAAATTTTGAACACTGCAGAACCAATTCCATAAAATTGATTTTAAATAACTTCCGTCCAATGTTATTTGTAAAGTGTGTATATTCGTTTTCAACCATTGATTTTTAAAATCAATTCTACTTAACTGTAAATCAAACAGACACTAAGTCTACAAACTTGTTTAGAATAGTGTCAATTTAGTTGTTATTGAGTTCTAAAATATTCACAACAAGAAATTCGCAAATTAGTGTCAGCCAAAAGTCGTCGCTAATGGAGAAAAAACCGTCGCTACCAGCTAATTAGCGTCGGTCACAAGAACATTGCTAATCTGTTTGTCATTAATACATTAGCGACGAGCAAAAACAACCGTCGCTACGTGACGTCGATCTTCTCAACGCTAAAGTCGTCACTTTAGCCAGGTTGACGCTACATTAGTATTAGTCTTAATTGCGAGGATTGAACCCACATCCCACATGATAGAAAGAAGAAGCATTATCATTGCGCTAACTGTGTTTTTTGTAATATATAATGTGAAATATTATATATATATTGTGTTTGTTTTATTAAAAGTAGGGAATTAGCGTTGGCATGACTGACGCTAATGTCAACGATAGTCGCCACTAGATTAATTTTTTTTAAAAAAAATTCAATGGTGATTCCTTTAGCGTTGACCAGACCGACGCTAACTTTATTAATTAGCATCAGCCATGGCCGACGCTACTTAAAAAAATCAAAAATATTTTATTTTAAACAGTGATGATACTAAGTGATGTTGGTCAGGTGGACCTAAATTAAAAAATTTAGAAAAATGATTTTTTTTTTCAACAGTAATGTCTTTAGCGTTAATATTGTGTCAGCCTGATCGACGCTAGTAGCGTCGGTGTTGTGGCTGACGCTAATATTCCACGTCTAATTCATTATTTTCTTATAGTGGTTGATTTCAAATAAATTCTATTAATTATTTATTGTAATTCATACATAATTTATTTTCAACTATTAATTTTAAAATTAATTCATTTAATTGTAGACCAAATGAACACGTAATCTAAATTGGGTTTAGATGATGTTTGATTTAACTTTTTCTAAGCTTCGCTTTTTCCTAAAAGAAGAAATCGAATCAAACACTTTCGAAAGAAATATCTTTAATGAGATAGCTTAATTTTATAACGAAAAATTCTAAAATATAGCTTATATAAAAGTTACTCTCATTAGTTTTTTTATTTAAAAGTAATTTTTACCATGGTTGTCAAAATCAGATCAGGTTGGCCGATTCGACCGGTAACGGGCAAGGTAACCGGTCCAATATAACCTGAAAACCAGAGGGCTAAAAAACTGGTCAAGAATCGGTGACCCGGGTGAAAATCGGTCCTGAACAGGTATGGACATGGCAAAAAAATGGCATTATTTTATATTTTTTTTCAAAAAAATAAAGAAAGAAAAGAAGTTCTAAATTAGAAATCATGCACCCCTTAATCAGATCAGATCTCTAAAAGTGAATGGTCATCACTTCTACAACTTTGCTTTTATCTCTGTTGTGTTACTGCTCGCCGTTGGTCGCTCCGCGTCGTGCAACTGGAAATTCTCCTACTTCCTCTCACGCGATCTGGTGGCTGCTCATTCCTTTCTTGCACTGGCAGCGACACACTAGTGCGGTAGTGTAATAACAAGTTTGAATGAAGCAGTGCAAATGACCCAAAGTTAAAGGCCCAATAGAAGAAACACGGAAAAATATCACAGGGGCTAATAATAATTATTACAAAAAAAGTACAATCATCAAATCTAAATTAAATCTATCTGCACTTGCTTTAGAAAGTGGAGTTGCTAGCTTGCTGGCATGGGATATATCTCAATTCAAATTATTATTTTAGTAAACTATTAATTAATAATGATTATTAATAATCAATAAGAAATAAAACAATAAAAATGAATTTTGTAAAATAAAAATTCAAGTTTTAGTTTACTATTATACAATCATGGTTGGGGTGTAATTTTTATTTTTAAATGATGTAGATTTATGGATATTATGTTTCATTTACTATTTATATATTATGTAATTTTTTAAAAAATATTATTTAATTATAAATCGGTTCAACTATGGTTCAATTACAGTTCAACCATTGAACCTTGAATCAGTACCTTAACCGGTTCAATGACCATGCCGATTTTAAAATCATTGGTTTTTAGGTTAAAAAATATCAAGACTTTACATTTATTTTTTTACAATTTTTTTAATTCAATGGTGATTCCTTTAGTGTTGGTCGGATCGACACTAACTTTACTAATTAGCGTAGGCTCTACTTACAAAAAATTCAAAAATATTTTTTTAAAATGCCGATGACTTTAGTGTCGGTCTAGCCAACACTAACTATACTAAGCAACGTCGGCCAGGTTAATGCTAAATTAAAAAAATAAAAAACATATTTTTTTCAATAATGATGCATTTAACGTCGACATTGCGTCGACCTAACCTCGGTGTCGTGACCGACACTAATATTCCTTATCTAATTCATTGTTTTTTTTGTAGTGATTGATTTCAAAATAAATTCCATTAATTATTTATTGTAATCCATTTCAACTATTAATTTTAAAATCAATTTTGTAAACTAAATGAACACGTAATCTAAATTGTGTTTAGATGGTATTTGATTTAACCTTTTCTAAGCTTCTCTTTTTCCTAAAAGAAGGAATCAAATCAAACACTTTCGAAAAAAAATATCTTTAATGAGATAGCTTAATTTTATAACAAAATTCTAAAAAAGTAGCTTATTTAAAAGCTATTCTCATTAGTTTTTTTTATTTAAAAGTAGTGTTTAGGTTAAAAAATATCAAGACTTCATATTTATGTTTTTATAAGAAAAGCGATGGAGTTTGAACTTAAAATCTCATATTAAACTACCAAAAACTTTACATTTAAGAGTTATTATTTTTAACTTCAGTTTTAAAATAATTTTTAAGCCCTAAAAACCTAAACCAAATATTACCTTGGTGTGAGGATAACAATTAGACTCATATTTAGTGGATACATGCAAAAATTACCCATAATGAATAAGGTAAATATCATTAAATGGGTAAGGGTACAAGTACGAGTAATTACCCATAAATTTTAACAATACAAGTGTGAGTATGAGTATTATAGTATCCGACCCATCTCATCCCATACTCAAACCTATATTTATGAGATTTTAAATTACATAATTATGTATCTATGCACACACACATATATATATTAATTAATTTAATTAAAATATCTCACAGATACACATACACATAAATATTTAATCAATATTTGAACATTATATTATGTGTTGTATATCATAATTTTATTACTTCCTCCACTTTTTTTTTATAAGACAATTTTGAAAAAGAATGTTTTATTTTTTATAAAATCCTTTAGAAATTTCTAGAAGCATTTATTGATTTTTTTTTATTTTTACCCTTTATAATTAATGAACCTTTGTAATTTTCATGTTTTGGTTAATGTGGGAATTAAATAAAGTTTGAAATTAAATTGGGGTAAATTTGGAAGTTGGAGGGAGATTTTTGAAGAATAATACATTAAAACACGTTTTCTTAATATGTGCGTTTGGGTTAAAAATAGGGCCCAAGGTTGTACATTGCATTTTAATTTAGTTAAATGATTACTTTACTAATGTTTTGTTATTATATTTGGATTCTTTTTTAATATTTTTTCACTTTAGTTGTGACTTTTTACATTGATTTTTTTTTTATTTTTTTTATTTTACAATCAATTAAAGTGCACGTAATTTGGTCGGGAATGAGTATATAGGTGTCTAACGGGTAATGGACTAGAATTAATTAATGTTGCTACTCATACAGATATAGGGATAGATGCAGATATTTTTTTAAAATGCGGGTATGAGGACGAGTATTATAGTGTCCTATCTTGAGGGTACTCATTATCATCTCTTATCCTCCACCATCACCACTATCACTCGAGATCTTCTGCCACTACCACCTAACACCTATACCATCATCACCATAACGATACTACTATGTGGTACCCTTCACCATTGTCACCACTCAACGCCCTCCGCCACTGTTACCATCACCTAACACCCTCCACAACCACTACCACTACCACCTATAATCTTACACCATCATCACCATTACTAACAACTTTTAACGTCGCCCAACACCCTTCACCACCATTGTTACTGCCCAACACCCTCTATTATTGACCAACACCTTCCACCATCAACGTCTCTACCCATTACCCTTCATCACTACCACTTTATACCTTCCATCGCCACTGCCACTCTACACCATTCTTCAATGTCGCCCAACACCTTACACCCTCTATTATTGACCAACACCTTCCACCATCAACGTCTCTACCCATTACCCTTCATCACTACCGCGCCCAACACCCTTCACCATCATTGTTGCTGCCCAACACCCTCTATTATTGACCAACACCTTCCACCATCAACGTCTCTACCCATTACCCTTCATCACTACCACTTTATACCTTCCATCGCCACTGCCACTCTACACCATTCTTCAATGTCGCCCAACACCTTACACCCTCTATTATTGACCAACACCTTCCACCATCAACGTCTCTACCCATTACCCTTCATCACTACCGCTTTATACCTTCCATCGCCACTGCCACTGCCACTCTACACCATTCTTCAATGTCGCCCCAACACCTTTCACCATCGTACGTTATCGTCACTTAATACCTTTCACCGTCATCGCTACCATTAAGAACCCTTCACCGTCATTGTCGTCCAACATCCTCCACCACTACAACTATTATTTCACACATTCCACCGTTGTTGCCCCATGACAATTTCCACCGTCCACCCCATCATTGTTGCTTTTTACTCAATGCCCTTCATTGGCGTTGTTGTTACCTAATACGCTCCACCACCATCGTTACTCATCATCCTCCAATGCAATGGTAGTTGCGGTTGTGGAGGGTGACACATGATTGGGGTAATGGTGGAAGATGTTAGGTACCGATGGTAAGTAAAAGGTGTTTGATAACATCCGCATAATTATGAAATTAATAACATTTTAAAATTGAAAATCATACAATGCTGAAAACTGAAATTTTGAACCTAAACCATTCTTCAATGTCGCCCAACACCTTTCACCATCGTACGTTATCGTCACTTAATACCTTTCACCGTCATCGCTACCATTAAGAACCCTCTACCGTCATTGTCGTCCAACATCCTCCACCACTGCAACTATTATTTCACACATTCCACCGTTGTTGCCCCATGACAATTTCCACCATCCACCCCATCATTGTTGCTTTTACTCAACGCCCTTCATTGGCGTCGTTGTTACCTAATACGCTCCACCACCATCGTTACCCATCATCCTCCAATGCTATGATAGCTGCGGTTGTGGAGGGTGACACATGATTAGGGTAGTGGTGGAAGATGTTAGGTACTGATCGTAAGTAAAAGGTGTTTGATAACATCCGCATAATTATAAAATTAATAACATTTAAAAATTGAAAATCATACAATGCTGAAAACTGAAATTTTGAACCTAAAAATTAGTTTTGATTTTTAAAATTTTCAAAACTTACAGCTAAAAACTACACCAAATAAACCCTTAAAATCATGGGTTTAAGATTTCACAATTTAAAAACAAACACATTATTTATCGAGGTGAAGTGAAAACTATAAAAAGCCTACTCTCATTTTTTCTATCATTTTTTATCCTCCAAGCTAAACTTGTAAAAAAATATATTTTTCTATCCGTTTCTCTTCCCATCCTCTCCTACCTTTGACAAAAGTTTATTTAAATGACATGTTATAGTAATTTTAAGTGATAACGTGTTTTTAAACATATTTTTAAGACATCCCATGTGAATTAAAAGAGAAATGATGATCGGTAACAGAAAACAATTCCTATGTTTTATAAGAAAAGTGTAATTGTAATTTTTTTCATTCTCTTTCGTTTTCTTTTTCTCCTTCTCCCCAATGTTTTGGTTTTCTCTTTGTAGTCACATAAATATCGTTCATTGAGTACTAAATAACAAAACTAAAGTTATAAATGGTTTCAAGGCGATCTGTAAAATGATGATAAAAACTATATAAGTATTATTATTTATGATTCATGATATTAATAATGGCAGTAATAAAAAGTGTAGTTGGAGTCTTTGTTGGTTAAAGAAACAAAGCCTTTCTTGTCCCTTTGCGCCCAAACGTTGTAATCAAGCAGTGTCAGGGCTCTGGGTTTTTGGCCTTTTGGGACACATCGAACTTCTTGCTGTGTGTCGGAGGGGGAGAGTGAGTGGCCGCGAACTCCACCTCAAAGCCCCTCCCTCTCTTCATCGGAATTCGATTTGAACCTTCCATTTCCTCTCTGCAACTTCGCGATGCTCCACTCATCGAGGGTTTAATTCCCTCTCACTTCCCATGCCGTATCCTTGCCGTCTCCGCTGCACCACAACTTGAAAGAAGCTTCCAGAACCCACCCTGTGAGTTCCCCAGCCCTAATTTCTCTCGCAAGATTTCACCTTTCTTGCTTCTTGTTCCTCGAGTCTTCCTTTATTTTCCCTGACACCCCCAATGTTAGTTGCATTTACTCCCTAGGGTTTTTCTCTCCTTTTCTTGATCGATTTTGTTTTGATGAACTTAACTGTGTTACTCAAGACTCGCTGCTTCAATTTTTCTATACTGGGTGATTGGGTTTTTATTTTTTAATTTACCTTTTGTGACCGTTTGTATTGAATTACTGTAAAGGATAGTGCTTACTGCTACACTAATATTTTGTAACTTTTACATCTACAAAGAAAATTGTCACCCTCCCTCTTTTGAACTTTCTTTTTCTCTTTCCATGATTTCGGTTTTTCTCTTTCTATCACACATTTGTGCAATTCTTGTCATGCTAAATAGCACCGTTCTACTCTGAAACCTGTGGTTGTGTTACTGGTATTATGTTTTGATCAGAGTGAAAAATTATCAGTTTGTGCAACAGCTTTTCTTTGTGGTTAGGAAAGTGTGGTCCAGATGGCATGGATAGAAGATAATGATGGGAATGGGAGAGAAAAGGAGTTAGTGGGAGAGAATGGTTTTTTGAAAGTGTCAGAGCCTTCTGTTAGTTCTAGTGGCTCTGTTGGGAATGTTGGTTCTGCAGCCAATCGGAGCTGTGAAGGGAAAGATGATCTCTCTTATGCCAACATTCTACGTTCGAGGAACAAGTTTGTGGACTCTCTTGCTCTGTATGAGCGCGTTCTGGAAAGTGATAGTGGAAATGTGGAGGCTCTCATTGGAAAAGGGATATGCCTGCAGATGCAGAATATGGGCAGGCTTGCTTTTGACAGTTTTACTGAGGCTATCAGGTTGGATCCTCAAAATGCTTGTGCTCTCACACATTGTGGTATTCTGTACAAAGAAGAAGGTCGTCTGATGGAGGCAGCTGAGGTACCTGTGCTAGACAAGTAGTTTTATAATGAAATAGTGTGGCATTTTCTGTTTTTGTTATTTCATTTCTAGATGATGCAAAATGCTTTGGCAGCATAATAAAGTTTTCCTGTTTCTATATGAAGCTTGTAGTTAACTAACTTACTGGTGATTGTTGATTGCATTCCATCTCACATAACCTGCCAAGCTACATATATTAGATTGAGTAAGGCATATAATACAACTCTGTTGATTATGGCCAGTCTCTGATTAAGCCTAGCATATGTGCTTATTATTATACTTTGTGAAGTTTTACCTCTTTCCTATATTAGAATGCATTAGAAACTTGAAGAATAGACTTCTTGAAATTAGACAGAATTTCTGTGAATTACTTGAGTGAGAGCACTCAGTATACTTGATATTTATATACACTAAAGTATAAATAGATTCAAACTCTTTCCCATGTTTGCAATGATACATTAGCTGCCATAATAACGTTAATCGCTATACCTATTTCCAGCAAGAACAAATTGATAGGGAAGAAACAGAAGTGTGTTGGGCACTCCTGAAAATGTACAAGTTACATAAAAAATGATCAGGGGCACCCATGTAAATCCTTCCAGTGATCTATATTGCTAATTTCAGCCCGCTTAGCTTCAAATGAGAAGATTGTTCATATCATAATCATCATGGTGTATTGGTGTTTGATTGCTCGTTAATTTGAACTGAGTTAGTACAGTGTTGATTAAGTTTGTTGACACTGAAATCAAGAACCTGAAATAGCCGTGATTTACATACATGCATATGTAGAGAATCTGTTCCTATCCACCTCCACTCAGTCCTTTATGGCCTGAGAATTGAGCAAAATATTCTCTTTGGGGGGTTTGCCCCTTTTAGATTTATATGCAGGGTAATTAGCTAGTGGGTAATAGATCTGCTAACTTGCTCTTCTTTCAGAAATATACATTTCATCCATGCAGTTTTCGATAGAGGAATGCGTATAATAAGACTGCCCATGTATTTTACTTAAAACAGTTTTGGAACATAAAGGGATTTATTTTACTATAACTATTCACGTCTCTGTTCTGGTTTATTGCTTTGGTACGTTGTGAGCCTAAACATTACATTATAGTTATATATTAGACATAGACGTAAGGCTACAGTTGGTTAATATTTTAAAGCTATTTCTTGTAAGGGTATTATGAGTTATGACTAGCATCATATAGATATCCTCATGTTACATTTGTCCTTGCCCATATCACAGGGTTTTGGTTTTTTACCTCATTGTTTAATATATTTCCCATGTAGTGTTTTAAGAAGTTAGTTTAAAATTTGCATTGAAGTTGTTTTGTGTGTGTGAGAGAGAGGGAGAAAACAGAAGTATATGCTGAAAACTTTGTGTCTTAACTACACCACGGACTGGATATTTGTATAGTGAATATAATATATACGAAGATACAATTTTCTAATCACTATATATACGTGATATGCTGAACCTAGACATTATGATACACCTTTCTAACAGATGTTTTACTTGGAACAGTCATATCAAAAGGCTTTACGAGTGGATCCTTCATACAAAGCAGCTGCTGAATGCTTAGCCATTGTTTTAACGGATATTGGTACCAACATAAAGCTGCAGGAAACACTCAGGAGGGAATTCAAAAATATTTTGAAGCTCTCAAAATAGATCCACATTATGCTGTAATGCTATCTCATTCCTCTCCCTGCATTTTTCCTTTTATTAATTTCCTTTTAAATTATTTAGCTTTTTTATTTTAATGCTGTGGATATTTATTCTTTTTATCTGTCCTCGCAGCCAGCCTATTATAACCTTGGTGTGGTCTATTCTGAAATAATGCAATATGACATGGCCCTCACATTCTATGAAAAGGCTGCATCAGAGAGGCCTATGTATGCTGAAGCATATTGCAACATGGGTGTCATTTATAAAAATCGTGGTGATTTGGAAGCAGCTATTACTTGTTATGAGAGGTACTGCACATATCTAAAGCTTGCACTTCTTTTGTGAAGCCAAGTTTTGGATGTAATTTTATTTCCTTTAGTGTGCTTAGGATTAGCTTTTTTTGTGTTTAAATAGCTAATAATCAAAATCTTATGGAGTGGAGAGTGCTTTTGAAAAAACAGCAATACTCCCTCCATTCCAAAACTCTTGTTTAATGTTATGCGCACAGACCAATAAAATTTTAAATGTTCTTTATTTAGTACAATTTTTACTAAATACCCTCATTTATTCTCCAACCATTTCATTTAACTGCCCACTAACCCACAGTTAAGAGAGAGAAATGAGAGAGTTGTTAGTTGAAGTAATATTAAATAAGCTAGGGTATAGTTGGGAAAAAATAATTTAGTTCTTTCTTGAATTTCTAAAACAAGAAGAGTTTTGGAACATAAGTAATATGCTAAAACAACAAGAGATTTGGAATGGAGGAGTATTCCCCTAGAATTTTAAAGGTTTTGTTTGTACCCTTTTTTGACAAGTGTTTCTTAAATTAAAATATATGTTAAAAATTATTGAATTTATGTATTTTTTTTTTGTAAAAAAAAAAGCAAAATCCTTGAATAGAGCGTTTTAGTGCTTTTCTCAGAAATTAATAATAAATAGGTTGAGAAAGCTCTAAAAAGTTGTATCATAGAATCACTTTTTTTAAGCTGAAAAAGTGATTGTGTTTCAACTTTTTCTAGAAGCTACTATTTTTAGCTTTTTGAGGAAAAGCACTAAGACAATTTATTATTATTATTATTTTTTTTTTTTTATGTTTTGCTTTTTCTAAAAACACTTACACAATTGTTATAATTTCCTTTTAAACATATCTTTAACGAAAAAAGCACAAACAAATGGACCATTAATCTAATCCAAGCATGCACTTACTCTATGTTTGGTTGAGGGGAAAGTTAGAGAAGAGAGAATAAAAATGAGGTCCCTCAATTAACCCAATCTCCCCCAAAAGTGGGGAGAATTTGTGAAGGTTGGGAGGGCTATTACCAAAATATACTTGATTTTACCTTAACAATAGATGTTATTGAATTTTTAATTTTCGCCACCAAGGGATTTTTGACAACTTTCACTTCTTCTTACTTTCTCGCTTTCTTCCATTTTTACTCAACCAAACAACATGCGAGAGATACCTACATTTCTTTTTTTTTCACATTCTCTGCATATTTCTCTTATACCAAACAACCTTTTAATCTACCCCATTTCTCACCACTTTCTCTCTTCCTTTATTTTCTCCTCCCTATTTCTCTCGTCTACCTAAACATAGGATTAATTACTGGACCTCTGCTGTTTGCTTTTATGATCAGTTGATTTTCTGTGGCAGGTGTTAGCCGTTTCGCCTAACTTTGAGATTGCCAAGAATAATATGGCTATAGCTTTGACAGATTTGGGAACAAAGGTGATACATACTATGTCAATAGTTTTTTCAACAACACCAACATTAATATATTTTTTTTTTATATGATGTCCTCTCTTTTTTTCTTTTATAGAATATAAAACACTTTGTGATCAAATGGATAATAATGCAATGGTAGTAAATTGAAATGACTTTTCAAGCAATGCAAGAATTACACCATAGTGAAGTGGAGTCTATGGTTTTTGGCTTAAGGACTGACACTTTTAACTTATTCCAACTTAATCTTAAAGAGGATTGTGTAAGAAATGCAGAAACAGTCTCCTTGTTCCTTGTGAACTAGGAACAAATTTTAGTAAAATCATTCCAACTTCGAAACCTGTGAATACTGCTTGCGAATCAATGTTCTTAATTTTTTTTCTTGCCTGAAGTATTATTGGAGCCCCATTCGTTCCTTGTTTCGTTTCTTTCCTTCCCTTTCTCTATGTGTAATGAGATAACATTGACAACTTCGGATCATTGCGTCTTATGGAGATCATTGTTTTGGTTTATAGGTTAAATTGGAAGGCGACATCAACCGAGGTGTGGCTTTTTATAAAAAAGCTTTGTATTACAATTGGCATTATGCTGATGCTATGTATAATCTTGGGGTTGCTTATGGTGAGATGCCTTAAGTTTGATATGGTATGTCCTGCACACACATCTGCGCATGTTCCAAACGTACCTCTGCTTGTACTATATTAAGATTCAACTGTGTTGTATTATTAATTATCGTTGTGAAAAATCTATTTATACTACTTAGGCTATTGTGTTCTACGAACTTGCCTCCACTTCAATCCACATTGTGCGGGAAGCTTGTAACAATCTAGGCGTTATATATAAAGATCGTGACAACCTTGATAAGCTGTAGAATGTTACCAGGTAATGGCAAAACATGTAAATTATTTTCACACTTGTTGGATTGCACATATTTTTTATCATAACATTTTTTTTTGTATTGTAGCTTGCTTTGTCAATCAAAACCTAACTTTTCGCAGTCATTAAATAACCTTGGAGTTGTATACACTGTCCAGGTAAAAGTATTATGCAATTCTTGAATTTTGGAGTCAAATATCTTCAGTCACTGATTTTATCTCTTCTTTCTCCAGGGCAAGATGGATGCTGCTGCAAGTATGATTGAGAAAGCCATCATTGCAAATCCAACATATGCAGAAGCGTACAATAACCTAGGTATTTTTATTCTTTCTCTGATTAATTAGTTGTTTAGCATTTTGGTTCTTCCACAACTTAAATGCGCTTGTTTCATTCAATGTTATGCTGCTTCATGTTGATATGTTGCGGGCATAGTTTTAGATTTGGTTATGTTGCTTTGATCAATGTGGTTAATGTGAAATGGTTTTCTTATTTGGACTTTGCCAAGCTTATTGGTTGCAAAGAGTTGTCTTAACCATCAGATTTCTCACTAATCTAACTGCGATGAATAACATTATAGACTTATTAGGATGGTTAGTGTCATGGACAAGCATCCCAAAAGTTTAAGCCGTTGGGTAGAGGACACAATGGTTTTATATTATATATTTCTACACACCCCCTCACGTAAGAGCCCTTTGGGCTTTGAAGCGTGGACAATGCACAGGTCCACCTACCTTGTGTTGAAATAAACTTTTTTTATTGGAATAATGGGGTAGTAGGATCAAACTCTTGATCACTGGTCATAGAGGCTCTGAGACCATGTCATGGACCAACTATCCGAAAAGTTTAAGAGCACGTTTGGTTACAGTTGGCAGGAATTGATTTGGGTAGAATTGATTTTGGTAGAATTGGTTTTGGTAGAATTGATTTTTGTTTGGATATATAGTTCTAAAAGTGGTTTGAGAGTTGAGACAAATTGATTTTGTTTGGATGAGATAAAGTAGAATCACTTTGGATATAAAATTACTATTACTAAAGTGGGTTACTATTTATTTTATTAGATAAATAGAAGTGGACAAATTTATATATAAATTAATATAAATGTATTGCCTCTTATTTTTTTGCTTTTAATTAACTAGTTATATAGAAATATAAACCACTCCCAATATAATTTTGAAACTTCACATTGGAAAGTGAAACACTCACCGACTCTACTCTCTCTAAATGATTTTTAACATTTTCTTTCTTCTTATTGGATAGTGAATTCAACAGACTACTTGCGAGAGTGAGATTGTTCCTCTCAATTCTTATTATTAATCTTCTCTGTCTTTCTATTTGAATTTTTAAATGCTAATCAATATTGATTCTAAATCTTTAAATTTATTAAGATTCAAAATGTCAACAAAAAAATTTGTATTACAATCCTCATCTTCAATATAAATATTTTTTTTATTATTCAAATAATAATGTAAATTAGTTTAATTGTAAGTTTAATTTTAATCATATAGAAATATAAAGTTAGTATGACAGAAATATTAAATTCCAAATTAAACTGTTTCATCACTTTAACACGTCCTTCACATCTACATAAAATATAAGTATTTCTTCTATGACGTACAGGCCAACAAGTTGTGGAAAAAATAAATAATATCAAATATACAAATTAATTTCCATTTTGAGCGGCCACAATATCATCCCTAATTGAGTCACGTATAACATTCTATCCGGTGAAGAAACAATGTCCACATTTATGCCTGGGTTGAAGTTGACATGGTTATGAACCTCTTCAAGATTAATAGAACCAATAACTCAATATCTGAGACACTGTGTCTTCTAATAAAGTTGTGTATTGCCATTGTGGCATAAACTATCTTAATTTGAGTTTTATAGTTGAAATTAGGCATATGACGAAGAATTGCAAACCTATTTTTCCATACTCCAAAAGTCCTCTCTATAGTGGATCTTAAGCTGGAATGAAAGTAATTAAATACTTCATTATGATTGTCAAATCGACCTGCACGCCTAAAGTCTGGAAGATAATACCTTTCTCTTCTATAAGGACCCAAGTACCCTAGTGGAGTTGGATAACCACTATCAACCAAATAATATTTACCTACGAGTAAAAACAACTTATTAAAATAATCATTTATAACCCCCTCATTAATCATGATGAGTTAAGTAATAAATCAAACCTAGCGGAGGATGTGGAAAATTATATTGTGGCTTTGTAAGTGCATCCTTGAAAACCCTTGCATCATGAGTTGATCCTTCCCATCCTGGCAATACAAATGTAAAGAACATATCCCAATCACAAATAGCATGACATATTGTGTTGTATATCCCTTCCTACCTATAAACTTCCCACTTTCTTCTGAAGGAACTACACATGGTACCTGGGTGCCATCAATCGCTCCTATGCAATATTGAAAATATGGCCAATACCTTGTGTCATTGCGGATCTTGTTTTGCACATATTCAAATGTGTATTCTTGTGGCTTTACTAACAAGCGTGACAACTTTAAACATGCATTAAGGACATTGTGAAAATGTCGGCTAACTGTTTCACCAGAATGTTGAAATCTTTCTTGGACGACTCTATTTCCTACTCCATGTCCAAGCACATACAAGAACATACCAACCATCTCATGTATACCCATACGTTTAGTCCCTTCTAAACCATGGTCAACTAGTGCATTACAAAACAATGTAAATACATGTGGATCCATCCTAAGCATTTCATGGCATCTTTTCTGATTTCCATGCAACATGTCATGAACCCATTTGCTCCCACTTAGTTCACTTGTCCTACATGGTTGTTTGCATAGATACTTCATACAATATTCTCCAACTAAAAGTGTTGAGAGACCTACCATAGGCACAATCATATTGCTAATTGTTTTATTCAAGTCATTAGCTTCACTTGAATTGGGATCATTATCATTTGATGGTAACCACGACATTTCAACTACAAATCTGCAAAAAGACAATCCACAACACCAACATTTTCCAAGTCATAAACAAGATGTCAATATGAGAGTACAATTTAAATAAGTGTCACAAGCAATAATTCATAAAATATAAGTGTCATGGTCCATTTATACTATAAATAAGTCATACAACACCATATAAGTCATTATACATATACAAACACAAATCACCTACTATTAAGTACTAAATATTGTTTGTTCTAGGACGGTCGAGTTTATCTGCCATACGCTTAAGAAATAATAATTGGTTTCTAGGATCTGGAATTGCCAGAAACACCTGCCTTGCACTAGGGTTTAGAAAAACTTCACAACACTTTGCATAAAAAAGTCCATCCTCTACCACACCTGGCAAATTATGAAGGGAAGCCATTGCAGTTCCAATGTCAAAACCTTCTTTTTGCGCCATAATTACAGAAGTGTGGGATGAAACTGCCGTTGCTACATCATCTAAGTGCTGCCCTAAAACCTCAGTACTCGTTCTTCCCTTTTTGGCCTTTCCCTTTCCTCCACCCCTCTTTCTTTTCTCCCCACTCTTTGATGTATTATTATTTTGGGAGGTGTTTAGATTTATGTTCCCTAAACCCATACTACTACCAGCGCCCATATCACCGTAGGAAGCACCCATGGTTGGATCCTCACTATCACCAGAACCTTCACTATTTTCCATTCCTAAATTTTGTACACCTGTATCATATTCATCATCCCCTCCTTCATCATCTTGCGAATCCTCACAGAATGGTGTCCAAGCATTTTCACCAGTTGCTACTTGATCTTTTAAAAGATATGTCATCTCACATGCATATAGTAGGCCTTGATGGCGATATTTTCCATAAGCGGGGTTTTCCTGCAAATAAAAATATAAGTTAATAATCATATGTAACGTGACATATCATACTTGGTTACATATAAAATTTAAGTTATACAAGAAATTAACATACCCTTTCCTTTCCATTCCACCACTCCACCACTCGTCAGTTGCATTGAAAGTGTGTCGCTCATGGTTCCAACCCAAACCGGTGACATGTTTAAACAAAGTATACCATGGAACCCAATCTTTCTTCAAATTGTCCCACTTATTCTTCAATTGTTGTTTCTCATAACTTTTACCGCTAGCAGCCTTCAAATAAGCTGCCAAACCTGCCCAACCCTTCTTTGTAAGTGAAGTTCCATTGTGCTCCCCTTTATTTACTTGCTCCATTGCTCCGTCGATAAACATTTTAAGAGCATCCTTATCCCAAACAACTTTAGGTCTTATTAGTTGTTCTTCAACATCAATTGTGGAATTCAAACCTACATTAACTGCTTTTGTTCCATGAGTTCCTTTAATGCCTTGCTATCTCTTATAATATAAAAATTTAGAGTTTAGTATAAATACATCAGTATAAACACTATTTTCTTCTTCTACATGATCCAATAAATATATTGCCAATGACAACTATTGTGATCCAATATACAAGTCTTCATGTAGAGACAACCAATAAACTATTAGTTGATATTTCTTGAGGACAATGAAGTATTGTGACAACTTGCAGCAGGACTAGCTTATTGAGAATTTGAGTGCACAGAAAAAACTCAATGACATTTTGCAAGGAAAGGACTCTACATTTGATCATTTGTGGATTTTCACTCTCTTTAACTATATTGAATGGATTCTACAGAAGGTTAGAAGGTTTTCTGGAAAGAGAGAGGGTCCGGTAACCATTTTGATCAGGTAAAACGATTGTCAACAACAGATGTTAGGTTCTTTGTGAGGCTATGATGTGATAAAGAGAAGCTTCTGTCATTCTGTATTGAGCATAGCACACACATCCATTGTTGCAATAAGGGCGTGTCATTTTTTTTATAACAATTCAGGTTGACTTATTTAGAGCTCTGAAAACTACTTCTTGAAGGAGAGGAAAAGCTCAACAAAGGAGAGCTACGTTGGCTGAGAATGACATACATGTAGTTAGAGAGAAAAGTACAGAACAATGGTGTACTCATAGAAAAGGACAATGTCAGAAAGAGATAGATGCAGTGACCAAACTTAAGCCTCACTGTTAATAATGTTATATAACTCTAAATAATAGTATTCACTTGAATGACACTAATCAAGCGCTTGATCCAAGAGAAGCAAGGTACTCATAGAAAGAGATAGATGCAGTGACCATACATGTAGTTAGAGAGAAAAGTACAGAACAATGATATACTCATAGAAAATGACAATGTCAGAAAGAGATAGATGCAGTGACCAAACTTAAGCCTCACTGTGTTAATTAATGTTATATAACTCTAAATAAAACTCCCTCCGGTCCTTTTTATAAGACACTTCATACAGTTTTTGTGGTCATTTTTATAAGGCACTTTATAATTTCAAGAAAGCATTTATTATCATTTTTCTTATTTGCCCTTAGTAACTTTAATGTTTTGCAATTATCAAATAGTAGTGGAGTTAGTTAATGATATTAAATAAGGGTAAAACTAGAAAGTTAAAGTATTTTTTAAAATTTCAATAAAATTAACCAATTTTAACCACTTTCATTGATACGTCTAATTCGGTTAATAGTGCCTTAAAAAAGACCGGAGGGAGTAATATTCACTTGAAAGACACTAAGCGCTTGATCCAACAGAAGCAAGGTACTCATAGAAAGAGATAGATGCAGTGACCATACATGTAGTTAGAGAGAAAAGTACAGAACAATGGTGTACTCATAGAAAAGGACAATGTCAGAAAGAGATAGATGCAGTGACCAAACTTAAGTCTCACTGTGTTAATTAATGTTGTATAACTCTAAATAATACTTTTTTATAAGGCACTTCATACAAGTTTTTGTGGTCCTTTTTATAAGGCACTTTATAATTTCAAGAAAGCATTTATTATCATTTTCCTTATTTGCTCTTAGTAACTTTAATGTTTTTGCAATTATCAAATAGTAGTGGAGTTAGTTAATGATATTAAATAAGGGTAAAACTAGAAAGTTAAAGTATTTTTTAAAACTCCAATAAAACTAACCAACTTTAACCACTTTCATTGATACGTGTAATTCGGTTAATAGTGCCTTATAAAAAGGACCGGAGGGAGTAATATTCACTTGAAAGACACTAATCAAGCGCTTGATCCAACAAAAGCAAGGTACTCATAGAAAGAGATAGATGCAGTGACCATACATGTAGTTAGAGAGAAAAGTACAGAATAATGGTGTACTCATAGAAAAGGACAATGTCAGAAAGAGATAGATGCAGTGACCAAACTTAAGCTTCACTGTGTTAATTAATGTTATATAACTCTAAATAATAGTATTCACTTGAAAGACACTAATCAAGCGCTTGATCCAAGAGAAGCAAGGTACGTTCCTCTCACACATTGACAGAGACTCAAGGAGCTAGAAAGTTTATTTTTTCTCCTCTCACACATTGACAGAGACTCAAGGAGCTAGAAAGTTTGTTTTTTCAATATATAGTTATCATACAGTTAGATCACTAGCCTAATTTTAATTCCATCAGTGGTCAAGTTGATAGTGTCAGATTTTATCCTTTTAATTAATACCATCACCAGTTAATAAAAGCAAAGCACAGAAACAAACATCAAGAACAACCAAAATTCAGTTGAAGGATCCTTGGTCTCTTCGATATTTGCTGATAAGATGTGATAACATAGAAAGATTCATCACGGGTAGTGTAATAAATTGACTGTGCATGGTTGGCAACCAATCCATTGTTGTCCCATTTTTATATGTGACATGCCCAGAAAAAAATTATTAGACTAAGAAAATTAACTGTCTTTTATTAAGAAAAAGTAGCAATATGTAAAAGAGACTTGCTAGTAAAGAGTAGCAGATTCTGACATGGTTAAAAACCTAAAAGAGACTTGCTAGAAAGTCTTTTCTAATTAACACTTGATCTGATAGGGTGGATACCTATACTTTTCCAACATTCATTAGTTACTTGTTAAAAAAGAATCAATAGAACACAGGCTATTGCAAATCTTATGATGCAATTGCAAATCTTTATAATGCAGCTAATACCCGAATCCCTTTTTTCCACTGTCATGTGCTATTTTGATTCCTGGACCTGCATCTATCCTCCACACACTCTCCTTTATGTTTTTTCATATCCTAAGTAGAGTAATCTATAACACCGATCCTGTAAACTTAAGGTATCCAAGAAAAGACACATAGCAGCAATGACTCAGAATTTGTAACCTCCTAGTCACATAGCAGCAACTCTGACCACTTCACCCAGCCTCCTCTCTTTTCATTCTAGAATATCAAATAAGACAGATTTTCCAGGGTTAATTTAGACTACTATGGAATGCAAAGGGAAGCAAGGCTATATTGTTCATTCTTTCTTCCACTTCTAACTATTGGTTTTATTCTTATTTGGTTATCCAACTCACTTCTGATTCATGGAAAAGAAAGATTCAACTGCTCAACAACTCCAAGCTTAAAGACTGGTATTTGTTACACATCAGTGGATCTTAAAAAATTTACTTTCAGCTTAAATGGTACCATTACCAATTTAACTAATTAACTACTACAGCAGCATAATTCCACCCCATGTACCATCAATGAACTATTGGATCACCTCAAATGTTGTAATCAGAAACAGAACCACACCAAGGTTACATAAAAAAAAACCTCCCACAATTGTGGTCTGCTTATCTGCTCCACTAACTACAGCAGCTACAAACATTTGAGTATGCTGGCTCAAAAAGAGTACAGGCAATACTTTCTATATTTCTGACATTTTCATCAAAACTCAGTAAGGGATGCTTAAAATCCAACATGATAGTTTCTAATTCTGTCCTTGGAGAAGGAACTAAAAAAAAAACTTGCTAAAACTTTTCTTTTAAAAATAATGGATGGATGACAAGGAACTAGAAGAAAAATACATCAGCTAGAAGTTGTCCTAATCCGTCTGCAAATTTGCTCAACAAATCTCCCTCAACAAATTTCCTTGAACATTTTTGCATAACAGAGAGAATGATAAGTCCCAGAACTCAAATACCTATACAGAAGTACATATTTCAGCAGAAAAATAAAGGCAACAAGCCGAGAACAAGCAGCAAGAAAACATAACAGAACAACGAATATGACAAGACATCACAGTAGAGCAGAACAGAAACACAACAACCTATTTGCGATGAATGGAAGAGAGAAATCACTGGATCTGGACCTTCAATGAGTGCAGTTCACGATCTGCAGTTTCGTGCACCATAAACGTTGCGGGCAGAGTGGATCTTGGGCGCAAGGAGAGAACTTTGCAGGCAAAAATACTCCAAACGAAGTTCGCTCTCTCTTTTCTGCACAAGTCTTGCAAGGGACGTTGTTATTCCTCTCTCCCTGTTACCGTTAGCCTACAGTTGATAGGGGTAGCAAGGTAAAACCATCAAACGTGTTTTGGCAGAATCAAGTGCAAAACCAATTGTAGCAAACCACGTTCAGACAGTCCCAAAATTCGTTTACTATACGAGTCCAAATTACCCAAACAAAAACAATAAATCCTGTAACCACGTTTGATTGGTCAAACGAGGTTTTGATGGTCGAAAATTTTAACCAAACAGACGCTAAGCTGTTGGGTAGAGGACACACGAATGATTTTATATTATATATTTCTAACAGTCGGAAAAGGTAAACAAATAATGCTTAAATAGGTTCAAGTGAATCATATCTGCTTTCTCTTTGGTTAGGCCATTTTTTGTAGAAGTTTATTGAATGGTTTTATCAATATATTCCAAAGATTGACAAAAAATTTGACTACAAAACTTATGTTGAAATGATTTTACTACTGCTGAAGCAAAGGTAGCTAAAATTGCTGTTAAACTACATTGAGCTATAAATATTCCATCATGCAGAATGAGTTTTAGAAAAGTTGAGTGTTTGTGTTTTTTTTTTTTTGCATGGAAACTTCTGTAAGTCATCCCCCCCCCCTCTAGAAAGCTTTATAGATTTTTCTTTCTTTTTGTATTTAATTTCAAAATTGATTTATTTCAAGGTGCACAAGCAAGTGAAACTCTTAGCAATTCATACACTTCATCATTTGTATTCTTGTTCTGCAGGAGTTCTTTATAGAGATGCTGGTGATATTGCTCTAGCAATTAATGCTTATGAACAATGTCTTAAGATTGATCCTGACTCTCGAAATGCTGGCCAGGTATGGTGCATTACGAGTGAATGTTTCATTCTTGTTGAATTCTGTAAAATTTTCAAAAGCTGAAAGTCACCTTCATAGATGCCTAATAAAACTATTAAATCTTTTTTTGGTGCTGAATATACAACATTAGATCATTTGTAGAGAATGTGTATAGAAAAAGTTTGACCCTGTTATTATCCTTAAAGCTTGCACCAAATAAAGTTGAGCTGTTAAGAGAAACTGCATTGGTATTTAAACCTTTGTAGAGCACCATTTCTCATTTAGTGAGCATTTCACTTAACCCTTCAACAATTACTTTGTTGCGTAAGATGACAGCACAATCAAGCCACTCTAACTGCTATCAAATTGACTGTTGGCATAAAAATTGAAGTACCAACTCGCTTACAAACTTAAGGTGGTAGTTGAAGGCCCAAAGATGGTTTAATGTCACATTATTACTGTCAGAGTCCCACATTGCCTAGAGATAAGACCAAAAAAAGTATATAAGCCTTGGGCAGTCCTCACCCTACAAGCTAACTTTTGGGGTTGAGTTAGACCCGATCTAAAATCTAAATGGTATTAAAGCGTATCTTAGATGATCCGTTGTTATTGAGCCGCCACCCATATAGATGTCCACGCTCCAGATGTCCAGTCTTGGGCGTGAGGGCGTGTGTTATCCCACATTGCCTAGAGATAAGGCCAAATAAAAGTATATAAGCCTTGAATAGTCCTCACTCTACAAGCTAGCTCTTGGGGTTGAGTTAGGCCCCGTTGAATTTGAATTTCCGTGTGTTTCTGTGTTTTACTCAGACCACACATGCTGTATTTATAATATGTATGCAATAAATACATAAGAACATGATTGCTAAATCTAATCCTAATTAGCAACTAATTAGGGATTGACAGCTAATTATTATTTAACTGTTACTAATTTAAAACAACATGTGATTAGTTCTAACACTCCCCCTCAAGCTAAAGCTTACTAAGCTTTAAGCTTGTTACAAATATACCCATATTAACAATAGTGAAGATAATAAATCGCGCGCGCCCAGATAACACTGGAAAGCCGTGGTGCCAGGTAAATTGCACTGGGAAGCCGTGGGGCCAGGAAGATTGCACTGGGAAGCCACGGGCCAGGAAGATTGCACTGGGAAGCCACGGGCCAAGAAGATTGCACTAGGAAACCGTGGGGCCAGGTAGATTGCACTGGGAAAGCCACGGGCCAGGAAGATTGCAATGGGAAAGCCACAGGGCCAGGAAGATTGCTCTGGGTAGCCTTGAGATACATTTCTAGGTTTTGAAAAATCATGGGTAACGACAAATGGGAGAGAAAACGCATCCAAAGTAGAAAGGACCCGAGTATCGGACATGAACTAGACAAACAATGCCCAGATCGGGATAGAGGACGGAAGGGCGAGTTCGGCGGTGAGATCGGCCAGAAAGGTGGCCGGACGCGCCGCCACGCGCGGTAGACGGAGGCTGGCAACAGAAAAACGCGCCTGCGAAGATAGGGCGCGTGTGAGCGCGTCAAAACGCCGTTCGAGGCTGTTATGGCAGCGTTTGTCTCGTCTCAGAGGGGCGACTCCAGCGGTGTGGTCACTGGTCGGAATCGTTGTCGTCTCCGGCGGCGGCAGACGGCAGCAGCGGTTGAAGATAGCGGAAAAACGTCCGGAAATGTCGAAAACTTGCCGGAAAAGACTACACGGCTGAGGAGAGCGACTGATGGCACTAGACAATGGTGTCAATGGCGGAAGAGGATTTGAACCTGAACAAAGTTCCATACTTGGGAACTCGGCAGCGGAAAAGTGATGAAACAGGTCACGGTGGATGGTACCGCTCTGATACCATGTTGAATTTGAATTTCCGTGTGTTTCTGTGTGTTTTACTCAGACCACACATGCTGTATTTATAATATGTATGCAATAAATACATAAGAACATGATTGCTAAATCTAATCCTAATTAGCAACTAATTAGGGATTGACAGCTAATTATTATTTAGCTGTTACTAATTTAAAACAACATGTGACTAATTCTAACAGGCCCGATCCAAAATCTAATAATTACTAACACCCCTCATGCAAGAGCCCTTTAGGTTATGGCCCCTTCTAAAAGAAAAGAAAACAAATAAGAGTGTGATTTGAGATTAGAGTTTAAAGTTGAAACAAATAGAATATGATAACTGGTATATTTAATTTTGGGCTTGATGAAACAATTGACCTAACTTAAGATTTATTTCTTTCACTCTCACAATAAGAAACTACTTTCTCTTATATCTCCTACATATATGTATGAGCGTATGTGAAATAAATTAACTGATTTATTGATTTCACAAGCATTTGGGTATACTGGGATTAGGTCTTGAGTGTTGATTAGGTACTTTATGTAATCTTAATCCATCATTGTGGATATGCTCTCTGTCTCTTTGTTTCACTCTTGAACATAGGCTTATAGTTTGTAGGTTGAATCATGTTGAATTCTGTGTCTTTTCTCCTTATTTTTGCTTTGCTTCTAGTTACAACAGAGTTTGGTCCTCTGTTTATTGCCAAAAATATGCATTTGAAAACCTTATATAAACCTCACACTCACATATAAAAAGGTTTGATATAGCGGGTGTCAAAGACTTTCTCTAAAAAGCTTAAACTGATAGCTGAAAGTTTGTGATTAATTTTAATACAACTACACACCCCTTCATGCAAGAGCCAGTTAGGCTTGAAACTTAGATATTGGTTGTACCAATTTTTACTATTAATCTGAAGTCCAACTTTTATTTAGAAGAATGAGGGTGACAAGGATTGAACTGTTGACCACTTGGCCATAGAGGCTTCAACCATTTCATGAAACAGCTAACACAAAAGTTTAAGCTATTAGGTGAAGGCTCATCAATGACTTTATTGATCTCCAACAAGCTAGCATATATTTTGCTGTGATTAAATAAAGAGGTGACTGATGGATTTTGTTCTTTGCAAGAATTTTTATATTCACTGTAAAAGAAGATAACTTGATGTTCTGTATTTGTTATTAGTGTTGATCACTCATTATATACAAGAGTTGACTGCCCTATATAAGGAATGTACAATAAATTACAAAAATCAGCTACCTAAATAATTTCTAATTTTCTGCTCTAATTATACTATTAACAGCAGACTAATTATTTCATAAAATTATAGAAACTAAATCTGCTAATTACATAATTGACATTCACATTTCAGATTCATTTATTTTTCTCATAATTTGAACATTTATTTTTATATTCACATCAGTTTTGATAAAAGGTGTAGATGACTGGATTTTGTTCTTTGCAAGAATTGTCTGTCTTTTGATTGTTTGAGCTTTTTTCTACAATAATTGTCATCTCTTTTTAATGCACCTTATTGTGCAGAACCGCTTGCTTGCGATGAATTACATAGATGAAGGAAATGATGACAAACTTTTTGAGGCTCACAGGTTACAGCTTTCTCCTGTGAACTTCTGTACTTTTAAATTTTGATTATTGGTAGTGTTTGATTGATTTCACTGATCTATAAATTTTCCATCAACTTCATTGATTTTTATAGAGTTTAGGGTTTATGGCATATATAATTTCCCTAGATGATGAGAGAAAATAGTACTTCAATTGATTTCCTGATCAATTCATTGATTTTTCATATAGGTGACAAAATGTTACTTTAATTGATCACCCAAAACACATATACATCAGCACTGTGCTGGTGGAGAGAGGGGGTAGTTTGTGCCTTTTTATTAGTTGTTAATGATAATGATGGTAAAGAAGAAAGATAATATAGATTATAGAATTGGTTGAATGACAAGTATTTTTCTTGGCTAGCTGCCTGCTAGGGGGAAAAACACAGTAGAGAGTGAGAGCTTGATTAAAGTTTTAAAGGCACGAGGAAATGAATTCTTGTGTATGGAATGATGAATAAGATGAAATAAATTTTTTTAACCTGATGGTCAACTTTTAAGAACAAAACTACTTTTTTTTCAATAAACAAAAATTGAATAAAATAACTTTTAGCTCTCTAACTTTCACTGTTTTGGATGTTGTGTTGGGATATCATACACTAGTCATTGTATTAGAAACTACGTCCAAACGGTCTCAAATGTTTATTTACACTAAAGGGCATCACTATTATGATCTTGAGTGTAGCTGAATGACATTTTAAATCGTAATGCCATCTTATGTAGAATATAAGCCATAATCCTGCATTACTATTTAGAATTTAGAAATATCTGTTTCTTCATGTTGACACTGCAAGTGGTGATTCTTTACACAATCAATGATGTGTATGAGTTTTGATTGGTGGTAGTTTCAATTGCCAAATTTTGTCAGCCCTATTGTTTTTATGCATATCTTTTTTTTTTTCATGTGAAAAAAGTAGAATGACATGCAGCTTTCAGACTTTATAAAAAAAAATTCCTTTCAGGGACTGGGGTCGGCGATTTATGAGATTATATCCACAGTTCACATCATGGGACAACTCAAAAGATCCTGAACGGCCTCTTGTGATAGGATATGTATCTCCTGATTATTTTACACATTCTGTGTCATATTTCATAGAAGCTCCCCTTGTCTATCATGACTACACCAAATATAAAGTGATTGTTTATTCAGCAGTTGTCAAGGTATGATTTATGAATGCATGTATGCAAAATGCTATATGTATTGTGTTAATGCATTCAGTCAATTTTCAAAGCTTCTGCAGTGCATTTGGTCAATTTTTCTACCAACTTTGCTTTCATGTCCATTGTGGGTGCTGCTTTTCCTACAGTTCAAACTGATGGAGCAACAGATACTCCAACATAATATTGGAATGTAGCTAGATTTATAGCATGTTTGGTTTAGCGTTGAAACGTGGTAAACTCACGTTTCCAACACTAGAAACAGTTGCGTTGAGAAATCCAAACTTGAGTTTGGAAGTTTTCAACGCTAAAACCAAACATACACTTAGAATAATTGTTTTAAATGGTTGTTCCCTATTCTGGTTTCATGTTTTTTATTTTCAAACATAATTGATCTATATGAGATTTCTGCATCAAAATCTTATGGTTTTTACATGAGTAAATATTCAATAAACAATATAGACTGGTATGTTGGCTAGATGCAAACAACTTGTGGAAGGGAATCAAGAAACACATTCCCTGGATATCACAAAGAAGTCTGCTTCGTACAAACTATCTCACTATTCAGCCTATATATCTTATTTTTGGGTTGGTAATGCCTCTATTGACTAGCTGTCTCCCCAAATAGTCACAAGCTCACAGTGTCAATTAGGGGTGTTCAAGACCCCGTCTGTCTTTTTGACCCGTCCAATACTATCGGGTCGGGTTTGACTCTGTTCTACAAGGAAGAATAAGGCCAAATCGGGTCTCATTTGATGACTCGACATTGGTTTGAGGATGGGTTCGGATCAACCTTTCGGGTAACCCAACTCGTCCCATGTATATAAATATAATATTTCTTACTTGTAATTCTTTATTATTTAAATATCTAACCTAATTTTTTCCTTTTAGATAGGGTTTTTGAGTTTAAATTTCCTCTATCTACCTTTAGAAATACATTACATAAAGTTATATAGTGATATATTGTTATTTTGGATTTGACTCCTCTAAAGTGAGGGAGTCACTTTAAAGAGTAAATTAAGTAATCATAATCATTGATTTGAAAAAGATTGTGATCACATACATGTCTATGCACAATAAGTTATGAAATTTTTTAAATCAATGGTTATAATTACTTACTTTACCCTCTAAAGTGAGGGAGACACTTTAGAGGAGCTAAATCCTGTTATTCTTGTTTTAGTAATATCCCAAACTTAAAAAAAGTAAAAAATACTGCATGTATTAAGAGGAATTCTATTGTATGCAATATATTTACTAATTGTATGAATTATTTTCTTTTGACCATTGTTATTCTAATATTCTAACAGTTTATATATCGGGTTAACCCGCTCTTGTCTTAGTTAGACCCGATCTTAATTAGACGTGTACATCATCGGGTTTATGGACTAGTTCAGGTCTATAGAATTTACCTGGTTAAAAGTTACGGCCCGGTAAGAGACACAAAACCCGTCCCACGAACACCAACTATCAATATACAGCCATCCATAGAATGGGGTTGGGAACCACTTAGGATGTATGCATCTACGTTATGTCTGTGTCCACATTGTTACTGGTCCAAGATATTTATCGAGAATGTTGAAAATATGATATGCCACATACTGGCTGGAAATCTTGATAACTTTGAAGACTACGCTATAATTGTCATGAGCCATGAATGAAGTCAGAAATGCTTATATTCCTTTTCGTCATGGACATAATTGCTTATGCATTAGGCATCCATTCAAGTTGGTGCTTATCTGCAATTGTGTCTCACGCTTAGTTGGACAAAATTGATTCTAGCCTGCATAAAGACATTAACACAACTTGTCTTGACATACATTTAATTATTGTTAAACATTCTGACTTTGGTACCATAATTTGTCTTATCAATATAATTTGATTTCTTGTGAGGTTGCAGGCAGATGCAAAAACCATTCGGTTTAGAGAGAAAGTCTTGAAGAAGGGTGGGATCTGGAAAGATATTTATGGTACTGATGAAAAGAAGGTTGCTGACATGGTTAGAGAAGATCAAGTTGATATTTTGGTAGAACTTACCGGTCATACTGCAAACAATAAGCTTGGAATGATGGCATGTCGACCTGCTCCAGTTCAGGTGTTTTTAACATATCCATATGTATACTTTTTTCCTTTGTTTTACAGCTTGTAACTTCTCTTACCCTTGCTTATATATTCTTTTGATCCCCCTTTTTATCTTCTAATCTCTATTTAGTAGTATATTGTTTTTGTGAAGCTGCAAAATTGTATTCTGTAGTGAGTGTTTCCATATCATTTCTTTTTGTGTAATAGAATATGGAAGAATTGGCTAATAGTGCTTAGTTTAGCCTAGCTAATTGCGAGTATTTACTTTCCTAGATGTGATAATAATTAATTTATTGATGAGCAATTTTAGGCTAGAATTCAGAAGCGGGATGCCTTTTATATACAATATTAAAAAAAAATTACATGAGTGAATCAATTCTTAACAATTATTAGGTATATATATCTTTCATTTGTGCTTTTGTTTCAATATATATATATATATAATATATATAGGGATGAGATCCATTGACAGCAGGTGTCAGTTTATTTTGACACCAATCTCATCCTTCCATTTTAATTTAATCCAAAGGCTAAGACTTATTCAATAAATATTTCTTGTCTTCTTGGCAAAAAAATATATCTTGATCGCTTTTTCTGCCTTAATTTGTGTTTCCTGGAAATCAACGTAATTTGACTTCTCACTCTCTTATCTCTCGCTTCCGCTATCTCTTTCTCTGTGTTTCCAAAAAAACAATTTGTAGATTCATCTTCCTCATCGCAAGCTTAACAATAATGAAAAAGATGCAGCTACCTTTCCTTCTTCATATGGCAAAAAAAAGATACATTCCCAAGCACCATACATGATACTAACATTCTAGGAGAAAGTCATAAAATTGGCCAAGTTAAATGAATTTAATATTTAAAAGCTGTACAAATTTGAAACAAAATTGTAATAATTGTTAATAAGTTTTCAGCTACCTAAATAATAATCTACTGTCTAAGAGATTAAAAGTATTCAGTCACGCAAATCAATTAAACATTTTTTTATACAAATCAATTTAAAGGTTAATCATGAGATTGGTGTTTATTTGCGATTTATAT
Source organism: Sesbania bispinosa (assembly GCA_026901365.1). Taxonomy (NCBI): domain Eukaryota; kingdom Viridiplantae; phylum Streptophyta; class Magnoliopsida; order Fabales; family Fabaceae; genus Sesbania; species Sesbania bispinosa. Next base: position 94,194 of record QLOH01000590.1, read on the forward strand.
GAATTGATGGTGAAGTCTTAAAAAACCTTCTTTAGGAATGAGAGTGTTGGATTTTTTTTTTCTTGACTCTGATGGAGCACCAGAGGGTGAGGAAGAGACAAAGAATTATGGAGGAAGAGAGAGAATCCAGGACATAAATCTTTGGCTGGGAGGAAGAGAGCATATGAGTTGTTTAATGAGTAAATTTTAGCCTTTAGATTAAAGAGAAATAGAGGGAAAACTTTGACACCTGGTGTCAATTGATCCTATCTCATATATATATATATATATATATATAAAAGCTGTTTTAAATTTAGTCATCAAGCTGGTCATATGAAGTGACATGTATCATTTATGACAACATGCATTGTGCTATCATTATATGTTGAATAATTTAATTTTTGATTTCTGAAAAATTGCAACTCACATTGCTTGATATGCAGGTGACTTGGATTGGTTATCCCAATACAACAGGATTGCCTACAATTGATTATAGAATCACTGATTCACTGGCAGACCCTCCTGAAACAAAGCAGAAGTAGTTCACTTCTTGCACTTCCGTACTTTCTTGTCATTGATCTGTTCTAGAGAACTTCTTTTCTACTATTCTTACTGTAGTGTATTTTCTAATGGTACGGTTGCTAAATTACAGACATGTTGAAGAGTTAGTTCGATTACCGGATTGCTTCCTTTGTTACACTCCTTCTCCTGAGGCTGGACCTGTTTGTCAAACTCCTGCTCTTTCCAATGGCTTCATTACATTTGGTAGTTTTAACAATCTTGCCAAGGTAGTGATTGTGTTAAATATGATGTATATGTCTGTTCTTGTTTCCCAAGAGCATTGCAAAAGATAAGTCATGTGTCTCCTGACTTACATTGTTTATTTCATCAGATAACACCTAAAGTATTGAAGGTTTGGGCAAGGATACTATGTTCAATTCCAAATTCTCGCCTTGTGGTAAAATGTAAACCATTTTGCTGTGATAGTGTGAGACAGAGATTTCTTTCAACACTAGAGCAGTTAGGTTTGGAACCACTACGTGTTGATCTCTGCCCCTTATTCTTCTTAACCATGACCACATGCAAGCATATTCTCTGATGGACATCAGGTAATATATTTTTTTGTATTCTTTAATGTTTTTATAGTCCTGCATGAGCTCATATTTTGTTGTTCATACATATTTTAGTTGTGTTGACTGTGTATATTGTTATTATGTGTAGCACTTTTGTTTTATCTGTTCTTAGTAAATTTTAACCTTTTTCACATCCTTTGTTTAAATTGAATGTTTGCATATGACTGCAATTCAGTATAAATGAAATTCTTGGACACCTAAAAGAGTAACTCAACTTGGCATGCAGCATAATTTTAATTAGAAACTTGCTTTGTATTTGGAAATGTTTTTACCCGTTGTAAACTATTCTGTCTTTTGTAGTTTGGACACATTTCCATATGCTGGAACAACTACGACATGTGAATCTTTATACATGGGAGTTCCATGTGTTACAATGGCCGGATCAGTACATGCACACAATGTTGGTGTTAGTCTTCTTAGTAAAGTTGGTAAGAAAATCACTCAATTTTTTATGTTGATTTAAGCTTATTCTTTTGCATTACTTCGTATTATTAGTTGTTTCATGTATTACATTGTGATTTTGTGGCACAAAATTTAATCTCCATCTTGATCTTGTCAAATTAGTTATTACATCAATTTATTTATTTCTTTTCTACTTATAATTCCATCTTGGTTATTGTGGCTGTTAGTGTGTATCAAACACCTGTTGATTTCTTATGCTTATATATTTAAAGAAAACAAATTTGTTTTTAAAAAATTGATTTATGATAGTATTTATTTTTTATTATGTATAATAATAATAATTGTACAATTTGTCAATTATTGAATAGTTGGGTTTAAGAATTTTATACAGCTCATGACTATCAATTTTCCATGCAAGGAAAGGAAGTATTTAAAATAATTAAATTGTGGGCAATTCTATGGTATCCCTTTCTAGTTGGTGACAATGTTGACTGTCGTATGAATTTGATTACAGAATTCAATGATCCAAAATTCAGAGTTATCAACTTCATTTCATTGGTACCTAATCCTCGAATAATTATACGCATGCTTTCGACCACTCAGAGAGACTAACTTAGCTATACAAACAAGTGTAATAGAATATTATATATAGTTAGGACCATGGTTGCAAGTAAATCAAGAATCAGTCAAAATCTATTTTTCTTGCAAATTGGTACACCCGTGGATAGGGTAGGAAATGTTCTATCACAAAAAGAAAGCCACTGATGCCTGATAGATATGGTTATTGCCTTGATCTAAATAATCTGTGACATGGCAAGATCCATCTTTGTGAGTTGTTGAATCTATTGAAATTTGAGAATCCTGCATAGTTAATTGCCTATGCAGTTTGTTTGATTATGGATCTCCCATTTCTTTCTCACGGGCGAACTGAAATGCGTTGAACATAGCTTTAAAATTGAAATATTTCCCTATTACCTGAAGTGGACTTTGTGTTTACTTCTCTTGGTGCTTGTATATCATGCTCTTTTATCTTCTGTTTCTTTATAAATCTCTTTTTCTTGGGAGAGGGCATTGGGTATGCAGCCAGTGCCACAAATTAGTCTGTTGAGCATATAATTCTTCTGCATTATTGGCTTCACCATTAAAACTACTGAATATCGCACTTTTAACAATTCAGGTCTGGGACATTTGATTGCCAAAAAAAAGATGAATATGTTAAATTGGCCCTGAAGTTGGCCTCTGACATTTCAGCACTGCAAAACTTGAGAATGAGTCTGCGAGAGCTCATGTCCAAGTCTCCTCTCTGTGATGGAGCAAAGTTTATCCTTGGTCTAGAGTCAACATATAGGCATATATGGCGCAGATATTGTAAAGGAGATGTTCCATCTTTGAAACGCATGGAGTTGTTGCAACAGCCTGTTTCTAATGGTGACCCATCTAGTACGAACTCTGAACCAACAAGGGTCATAAACTCAAGTGAGGGCAGCCCTGGATCTGTCAAGGCCAATGGATTTAATTTGATGCAGCCATCGAAGCCTAATATTCACGGTTGCGAAGAAAATGGTCATTAAATCTCACTAGTAAGCAAGGAATGGTGGGTTGAAGTTAAATTTCATCTGAGAATCCTTTGTAGCAAGGATGTTCAACTGTATTACTATAGTCTATAGGTGCAGTATTAAGCTGGCATGATGTATATTGTGGGTGCTACTGCAAGAGGCTTGCAGCAACCACAGTATCACAAAAGTTAATTTTTCATAGAATGACAATTTTTTGGGGGAAGAAGTGTAAGCAAACAGTTATCAAATATCAAATTGATTTGTCTCCTCAACTGCAGTGGATATGCAAAGAGGCGATGCTGCTTTGAATGGCATCCTTCCACAGATGTAACATTTTTTCCCCTGAATTATAAGTTAGTTGAGTGTGTAAATTGTGTAATATTTTTTTTTCTACATCTGTTCTTTTCTAGCATAGCATAGCATTGTTGGTCAGATCATAATGGTGTTTACCTCTGTGTGTAATAGGCCTTCATATGAAAAAGTAGGAATGGACAAAAGGCCTTTGTATGAAAGGTAGAAGTGGACAAATTCAAGATTGCTGTGGTTTAGAAGTAACTATTGACAAAGTTGCTTCAGTTAATAAAAAATACGAAGTTAACAATTTAATGACAAGTTAACAAATTGAATCATTAAATAATGTAATACTATCATATTGATCAAACACACTAAATTTTAGATGAACAAAATGTTTATAAGAATGTAGTATCGATTAGCTTTTAAATTGTACAATTTTTTTTTGTAGATTTGATGTAATAGAATTGGATAGACGGGATTTAATGTTCTGAAGGAGTTATTGAACTTGGTGTGTGTATACATGTATAAGGGACATATTTAGTGAGATGACCTTTCTTATATGGGTGAGAGGTAAATCATGACCATATAATCATACATGGATGGATGTGATTGAAACTGCAAAGAAAATTGCATAAGATATAACTTGAAAAAACATGAAAATAGAAAAGATGAAAACCATAGATGCCCTCCAGGTGAGACAATTCTTTTTGAGTTGGGAATGGTAAGTTTAGCTATCCTAATGGAAATTTTTTTCATCCACAAAATTTTGAATTCAAGACTTTGTTTAAGGAGAATTAAACATGTACCATTTGAATCAATCCCGTTAATAAAAAGATGAAATATAAATAGTATGATTCTCCACCTCGGGACATCCGGGTATAAGGTTGTGCACGGATCCTCTGCAGTTGGGATGTGGCTGCAGCAGGATAGCTAGGAAATAGCTAGGAATAACTACGGATTTTAACTACGGAATGTTTCGTAGCTGTTCCCTAGTTATTCCGTAGCTAATGTTGCTGCAGATAGATCCCTTGCTGCAGAGGATCCGGATCCGTATAAGGTTAACTTAATACTAGTGGAAGCTTTGTTGAATATTATTCCTTGATATACTTTTTTTTTCAAATTTTAGAATGTCATGGAATGGAAATTATCAAGGCTTGGCAACGTCCAAACAGATAACAATGATATCTTTCAAGATAAAATTCAAAAATCAAAGAAAAATGTTGGGATAATAATTTCACTCAATTCGTCGAATATTGTTCAACTTGCTATTTAATCCGAGCCTTGAATTATGAAACTTACGGTCAGTTCCCAAACTTTACCAAGATTACTGTCTTAACTCATTGTTCACATTAGAGCTATTTAAAAGTAATTAATTCCTTAATTTACTTCCAAAGAAATCAATTAATTACAAGCACAATGAGATCTAACAATCAACTACAAGATCTATCACTTCTATCCACATATACAAATATGCTATCATTAATAAATTTAGGGTCCTGCTAACGAGTGCTCTAAGGGCACTGGTTAAGGATCTATATATATAGAAGGTTTTTGTTGGAAATCACAGCATTGATTGCATTTGCAACATTAAATGCTACACATTCCAAAAAACATTTTATTTTTGGATCCTTAGCAAGTGCCCTTAGGACACTCGTTAGCATTTTCCATAAATTTATATTAATTTAATTCCGTACATATGTTAATTTTCCAACCAATACATGAACCCAAATTATACACTGAATAGCCTATCCAAAGAAATGTAAAATATCCAAATTCTCCATCATTAGATCAACCCTAATGACTAAATCACTAAAAAGTGGATCGAATTATTCTTTTTGCCCCTTTTTTTCCCACTGAAAGAATTGGATTTACGTTAAAGCCATTTTAACCTTAATATGGGTGTATAACAAGTATAATTAACATATAAGATAAAAAGCAAAAATTAAACAGATTTTAATAATTTATAAAAATTAAGACTTAACTCTTTAACAAGTAGCGGCAGTAGCCCTATAAATTCCACGACAATGTGAAGTTGAAAATGAAGAAGTGGTTCAAATTGTATCCTTCCCTATGTAGACATGTTTGGAAACTGAGTTGGGGTTAGGGTATATTTGGATTCCATCTGTTCAGTGTTCAGTAGTTGGTTTAGTTGGGGAACTTTTTTTTCTTTATTCTACTTGGTTTGGTTTTGAGGGGTGAACGCTTTTATTTTATTTTAATTTAATTTAATTTAATTTAATTCTTTTGCTTTATTCCACATAGTTTGCTTTTGGGAGGAGGAATGTCAACCAAATTGATAAGACGAATAATACATTACTCCCTCCCCTCCCCCTTCTCTCTATATATATATATATTCGTTAAAATTAATAAATATTCATATGAAAAATGAGTATTTATGGACATTTATTAATATTAAGAATTTAAAAATTATGAAAAAGAGAAAATGTTAATAATATATATAAATTATTATTTTTAAATATCATTACTAGTACATGTTAATATATTAAAAATATTAATATAAAATAATATAAAATAAAATTCATCTTTATCATAATATTTTATAATTAATTAAAAAAACATTTTAATGAGTAGATACTTGCAGGACGGGTAATATAATACTAGTCTCACTCATTTTATAAATATGTGAACATCTATATATAGATATCGGCTATCGGGTATGTCTGTGGAAATCCATAATTACAATTTTTTTTCCCATTCCTTATGAAATTAGTTGGAGTTAAACTCATGGGTTTAGATATACACAGAAAAAGTACACTTCCTAAAACAATGCTAAAATATGAAATAAAAAGTTTTTTATTATGAATATTAAATTTTGACTAATTAACATACGTATAAAGAACTAAAAAGTAACATAGAACATCTTAAATAAACTTAGGTAAATGAAAAACAAACTAATGACAAAAATAATCCAAGTTTCATCAAATGAACTAAAACAATATAACAATTCACAACGTCATAAATAATAAGTTACATAAGAATATGTTTGATTCAGTATTGAAACGTGGTAAACTTACGTATCCAATGCTACAAATAGTTGTATTGATAAATTCAAATTTGAGTTAGACAGTTTCAACACTAAACTAAACACACACTAAATCAATTAAAGTTGGTTCTCCCACCCTTGGTGTATGAATTGCTATAATCATTAAGTTTATTGTTATTGTTAGTTTTTTTAAAAACCTATATCTTCATCGAAGTATTCCATCATTTTCTTATGCCAGTGAATCTTAGACATGAGGTGACAAATTCCAGTATGGATTAGGCTACGTGGTTTGGTTGGCACGTATGGACTAAATCAGGAGACTTCGTGATTTATTTTCATTAATGGGTTAGGATTGCTGCGTGGTTTTGTTGACTAATTAATTGAAGCGACTTTGTTAATTATAATAGCAGGTTGGATTTCAATTATTATAACCATGAATTAGTTTTATTGCTTGCATTAAGTAACCATTGCTTGACTTCATGCAAAATTTGATTTAACAAATCACATACCCCTCCCCATTAAGTCCATTTTTTTATAATAAAACAAACAAATCCCATACATTCAACTAATACATCGATTTATAATAAAACAAATCTTTTATACCTTTTTCCTTTTGAATCATATCACTCGATATATTTATCATTTTTTTTCTCTTCTATTTGATGCTTATTACAATCATTGAGATATGAAAAAAAATGTTTTTTAATAAAAAAAGGAAATTAAAAGCACGTTTCTCTCACACTATTGCATCTCTACTACTTGCTTTGCAATGAAAAGATGATATGATATCATTAAATGGAAAAGCTTTCATATAACAACTTCGTTTGGGCATCCCTTTAACTTATCCAAAGGTTGAAGTTGAACACTATTATTTCCCTCTCTCTATATAAGCTTCATCTAATCAAACACATTTGCATCGTTCGGTCTCACTAGCTAATTCATATATAGAGTCTCATCCTTTATCCTTAATTTAATTTTGAAAGCCAAAAATGTCAAGCACCATTGATATCCCAGAGTCAAGCAAAGTTGCTAAAGCAAAAGCAATTTCAGTTGCAGCCCCAAGGCCAGGAGGATGGAAGAAAGGGGTAAGCATAATGGACTTCATTCTAAGGTTAGGTGCCATAGCTGCTGCTTGGTGCTGCTACCACCATGGGATTAAGTGATCAGACTCTCCCTTTCTTCACTCAGTTCTTTCAATTTGAAGCTAGCTATGATAGCTTTTCTACCTTCCAGTATGTTACCTTCAAAACTCTAATGAAATTAATTACTTGTCTTATAATTATCTGCCCTGCCCCCTTTTATTTATTCTAATGAAAAAAATAACAATTTCACTCAAATTATTTTTTCCCTGTTATTTTAGTTACTTTTTTAAGATGAAAAAAAAATAACATATCACCAAATTAAAATGCAGGTTTTTTGTTATTACAATGGCATTGGTGGCTGGCTACCTGGTCCTATCTCTGCCTCTGTCTATAGTTACTATTGTACGCCCCCATGCAGTTGGACCAAGGCTTTTCCTCATCATCCTAGACACTGTAATCAAGCTCTCTAACTCTTAATTTTGATTAATGAGTATTTAATTATTCGCATATATAATTAAATTTTGGGTGTGTGTGTTTATGATGAATTGGTGCAGGTGTTTCTTACTCTGGCGACAGCTAGTGGGTCTTCAGCTGCTTCCATAGTTTACTTGGCACATAATGGCAATCAGGACACAAACTGGATAGCTATATGCAACCAATTTGGAGATTTCTGTGCACAGACCAGTGGAGCAGTTGTGTCATCGTTTGTTACTGTGGTTGCCTTTATATTCATGATTGTAATGACTGCTTTGGCTCTTGGGAAGCATTGAATTTGAAGATTAAGATGTTGAGGCTTAAATTACTCTGTGTCATTATTAGTTGTGCATGTTTATATATTCTGTTTCCTAAATCCCCTCAAGTTGTGAGGCTTAATTTCCTTGAACAAGTCATGATGTGTCAAATTGTTAATTGGGTCAGATGTTGTGATGGAATTAATACTTCTATAACATTTGTGATATATATATAGACGTTTGAGCCATTAATGTGCTTAATTTTAAGTGCAAATTCTCTACTTTTCCGTCTTCTCAGTCATGCTTTCACTTGTTCCAATGTTATTATTGGTATAACTTGCAGAGAATTAGCATATGTTTGGATTGCGTTACGACCCTCCTAATTCCATGTTTAACTGAAATATATAACTCATCTTTGTTTTGGAAAATGCACCTTCAAAAGTCGCGGAAATGGATCCGGAACAACAATTCAAACAAGTCATTAGTGTGTTTGTGTAATGTAAGTTGCAAACAGCTCCGCAAACACACTGTTGATAAGCCAAACGGTGCTTTGGCAAAGATACCAACACGCTAATGTTACTATTATTCTAAAAAAAAAACCCTCAAACTTTGAGAATTATGATTTTCATTCCTAGATTTTGAGTATAGGCCTAATTCAATATAATAAGCTACTCTCTCCATTTTTATTGATAGTCGTTTTAGGAAAATAATTTTTTTTCATAATATGAGTCGTTCTCTAGTTTCTATGTGAGTATTAATGTTAGTTTTCCATTTTTACCCTCCCACTTTTATGGGAAAAGAAACTTAAAAAATTGTGCATCACACTACTCATTAATATATTTAGGTAAATGAAAAAAAGTGTGTAGTAAATTAATAAGGGTAGTTTAGTAGTAGATTACTATGTCTTTTAAGTCATTTATTATTGTTCTTAATTTGTGTGTAAAAACCTTAAACGACTGTCAAAATTGAATGGATGGAGTAACTTATATGGTGAGATTTATTCAAAATTATATATTATCAAACAATTCCTATCTCTAGTCAATACGAGACTCTCCAATTAATACACCCTTACACCTAGAGCTCTAATTTATTTTAGATTTTGAATATGAATCCAACTCAACCCCAAAAATTAAAACTAGTTTATGGAATATTTATATATTTTTATTCGGCTGTTAATGTGAGACCCTCCAATATTCACTACTTTTTGGAAAGAAGACTATACAATAACTTTAATTTTTTTTAAAATTAATAGGCACATTTTAACTTTTAAATAACTTTATTTGAGTTAATCTTTTAACTCTTTCTATTGTAATAAAACCCTATTAATTTAGGTTGATTTCTTACCTCTGATAACATCTTCACATTTTTCTATTAAATTTGAACAGTTCTTTGATATGATTTTTATTATTAAAATATTAAATTAATCTGTTTTTTTTTTTTTTTATGAAATGAAAAATATGAAGAAAAAAAGAAAATAAAAAAGAAACACGTCTCTATTTCCACTAGTTTCATATTTTTCACTTTTTCATCCCCGTTTCTACCTGTCGTCTTTAGTGGACTATAGTTTCAAATCCATGTGTTGTTGTTGGAATTTGTAGCCATGGGTTTGTAACTTGGACAAAAGAAATGCAGCAAAAGCCTCTTGCACTTGCTCTTGCCAGTAAGTACTTCTGAAGTTGGCAGGATGGCCAATGCTATGAGAATTAATCTCTTGTTGGAAAATGCAAAGGTCATCAACATGAAAATTAATTAACCAGACATGGATCCCGAATTTGGGATTTCAATGGTGCAAAAACTAAATACTTTTTTTTTAATTTTCAATAATATCAAAATGTTGTTTATATATATATATATATATATATATATATATATATATATATTGTATTGTATTGTGTTGCTTTTGTTTTTGTTTTTGGGGTAAATGAGGACCATGCATACAGCTAGGTGCTAATGAAGGTTAGAGACTTGTTCACTAGCAAGTGACTGGTGGAATAGCAAGATAAATTTATTCTTCTTGATTCTTGTTGTTTATTTCTCTCTTTCTCTCTTCACGTTAGACAACAATGACAACAGTAAAAAGTCTTCCACTAGGTGGTTTGGATTACATGGATCACACAACACAACGCTTGATAATAATCTCAAGCGGTCCAAAAGCAGGCGAGCTCTAATGGATCAAGCAAATTACAACGTTACAAAATAAACTTGACACCTCATTAATTTCAATCAATACATGACTACTATAGGATGGTTGTGGGATTTGGTGACACATCTGTAGCTGATTTATAGCTAAACAGACTACAAACTAGTTACAAAAATGATGGTAGCATAATACACATAGCAAATTAGCTGCCAATAGTCTGGTAGCAAATTTGAAAATTTTCATAGTTAATCAATAGTCAATTTGTTGCAATTATCGTTCAAAAATTTCTAATTCTCTAGCTAAATTATTTACATTAATTTCATGACTAAATTCTAGGTAAAGCAACTTGGCATGCGAACAAAGATTCCAATATTGCACCAGAAATTAAAGAGGCTATATATGCGGTTTGGTTGACTAATTAGAAGAAAAAAACTTGTTTATTATAGCAATTAAATTATATCAACTTATCTTGTTTAATTGCATAGCGTAGCATTTAAAAGATTGGCACTTTTATGCTAAGAGAACAAAAGACTGGTTGACCTCATGCAAATTTGATTTAACAAATCACATAATTTCCCTGTCAACCACTATATATATACCTTTTGGAGAAAAAAATAAAATAACTAAGAAAAATAATTAAATATTTCTCTAGTACCTCTACTTGCTTTGCTATCAAAAGATGATAAGTGGAAGAAGTTTAATTTCATAACAACTCCGCTTGCCTTCTCCTATATGTCTCAGTTAAAATATCTCAACGTTGACCATATTGATCTCTCTATCTCAACGTTGACCATATTGATCTCTCTATATAAGCTACAATCTTCAAGCTATTTGCATCAGCCGATCTTATAATTGACATTGGTTTTCATATATTAATTATTAGAATATATATAAGCTTCCTCTCAAATTTCATAGGAAAAAATGTCGACCGTCATTGATGTCGCAGAGTCAAGTCATGTTGCTAAAGGAAAAACAGTTGTAGTTGCATCTCCAAGGCCAGGAGGGTGGAAGAAAGGGATAGCCATAATGGACTTTATTCTAAGGTTAGGTGCCATAGCTGCTGCTCTGGGTGCTGCTACCACAATGGGAACAAGTGATGAGACTCTCCCTTTCTTCACTCAGTTCTTTCAGTTCGAAGCTAGTTATGATAGCTTTTCTTCTTTCCAGTACGTGACACACACTAAATTATTTCCTTTATGCTTCTAAAACATATATACATCCAATTAATTGTTATATATAACAAATTAAATGCAGGTTTTTCGTAATTACAATGGCATTCGTGGGAGGCTACCTGGTCCTATCCCTACCTTTCTCTATAGTAACCATCATTCGCCCTCATGCGGTTGGACCAAGGCTTTTCCTCATCATCCTAGACACAGTAATTAATTAATTACGATCCCTAATTAATTAACCCTTACTTGGATTTTAGATTCGCATAATTAATTTAAATTGAAATTTTCTGTGTTGTTTATGATGAATTAATTGTAGGTGTTTCTGACTTTGGCCACCGCTAGTGCTGCTTCAGCTGCTGCCATTGTTTACTTGGCACACAATGGCAACCAAGACACAAATTGGATTGCCATATGCAATCAGTTTGGGGACTTCTGTGCACAAACCAGTGGAGCAGTGGTCTCATCCTTCGTTGCGGTGGTTGTCCTTGTTCTTGGTTATCATGTCTGCTTTGGCTCTTGGAAAACATTAATTAATTAATTAATTAAGATGCAAAAACATGCAGGGGATTAAGTTACCCCTGTATATTTGGTTATGTCTGTTTCCTCAAAGTCTCCCTCAGGTTGTGAGGTTGAATTCCTTTTCAAGTGTAAAATTGATTACTTGCATTCATTTGCGCAAATGTTTCAAAGGATCGATATACACGTTTCTGATGTTAAGTTAATTTGAGCCTGTGTATATGTGTTCAATGTTCCAGGGAATTCTCTACTCCCCCTTGCCCTCGGCATTCTTAATATTCTCCAATAGTAAGAGCTAGCCAAATCCAAATTTTTCCACATGATTCTGTGTACGCCTGCAAATTGTTTGCGATCGGGCGCCGTACGGGGTAGCAAGGAGCACGCAGGGTGGGGGACGGGGGGCGCGGCAGGGGCGGGGATGCGTGATGACGTATCTAACTACACATCTCTTTATGAAAAAAAAAAAAAAATTACTAGAAATTTTTTTATTTTTCCGTAAAGATAAAATTATAGAAAATTCCCTGTAAATTTTAAAATTTTTATAAAATTTCCCACCAATTTTAAAATTCAAAGAAAAGTCTATACAAAAATCTATAGGAAAATGTAATAAACATTATATTATCATCATTTAATGGAATATAACTAAAAGTGATTACTAAAAGGTAGATTCTATGGTATACATTTTGTAAAATATGGGTAGCGGTACATTTTAGATGTATCATTAGTTTATTGATACACGTGTATTAAATTCTTAATACATCGGTTCTAAAGAAAATAATTATAATTTAATTTCCAATATTTTAATGTATTTCAAAAAGCAACCTTTAATTTTTCATTTTTTTGTTTGTTCATCCTATGCTCATAACTCAAGAGAACCCAATACCAAATTTCTTCAGCCGTGAAGCAGTTGGGGTCGTTCTCGTTCCTTTGCGGGTGGTTCTTCGATGAAGTTGTTTCATTGTTTGAGCACAGGTGCCTTGCAACCATTTCTAGCATTCCATGGTTCCACCATAGCATAGAAAGGAGTCATAGATCATACACCACTTTCTCTATGTGATAGCCCCTTTTTTGTGTCCAACCAAAGCATGAAAGCAACTAACTGAACACCATAAATTCATAATACACCCTCTAAATCCAAATTATCACATTACACCTTTTTTTGCAACACAATAAAATAAAAAAGACATGAAACCACTTTGGACTTGCGAATTTCTGTTCCTTTCCTCTCGGTCTTAAAAAATAAAAATCCTCCATCCCTCGATTCTTCATGGGTCTTACATACCCAGATGGGAAAAAAAAGGATTAGATGAAATTACATGGAAAGAGAGAGTAGTGAACAAGGGAAGAGAGAGAAAAATTGGGGAAAAGAGAGAAAACAAGGGTTGGGTTGCTATGTTCCACGACAAAGCTACTATTTTTTTCCCGCAATTTCAAATGTCCTTGTTTTTGGATTGGGTTCATTTCTTATTTTGTTTTCCAGTTTCCAAAACAAAATAGAAGACTGAGGGGGGGGGGGGGGCAAACAAACAATTGATGGGCAAGTAACGAGTAATTAGTAATTAAGAAAATTTTAAAAAGTTGAGGTGACTGCATTAAACAGGACACAATAAAAGTGTGACAACTCACGATTGCACCAATACCCATAATTTATTAACGGTACCGGAGTTGTCACCTTACTAAAATTATGTAATTTTAAAAAATAGATTATCAAAATCAAAGAAAAATAGAGGGACTTAAAATATATTTAACCCAAAAAATCTTTACTTAGATCTAAAAATATTATTAATTGTAAATATTCTCTCTTTAAAAAATTACAATTAATTGATAAGTAATAATTAATTAGAAGTAAATAATTTTTTCCTTTAAAATTAGAGTTTTTTCTTTTTTTTATTCAGTGGAAAGAAAAGCAAAAAGAGAACTCCAAGAGATGGGAAGAATCCCGTAACAATACAGTGGCTATTATCTGGTTGGGTGGGTCCTCCCACCACAATACCCCCAAGTCACTAAAAGCACCATTTCTAGCTAGGAGATCTGCAGCTTGGTTTCATCTCACGGAAAACATGAACAATACTCACGTCCAGTCACTATAGGGCTGACAATGTTTTATCTTAAAAGATAAACCCTTATAGGGCTGATAAATTTTTTATAAAATATAGGTCCTTCGTATCTGCTAAAAGTTTATTTTTCATTTTTATAGTATGTTTTAGACCTAAATATTTTGTAGAATCGTGATGCACATTCTCTATTGTTTCCAACATACTCACATTTTATATGGGTGTAAATATGGTATAAAAATAATAGGAGTAAGTGTTAAACACTCATTATCCTTAATTTTATTTCCAACCAATTTTTGTGTCCACTTGAGAAAGACATATAAATAATAACGATCATGCATTAACTGATTTTATTCAAATGATTTCATTGATGAATTGTGTAGCTAGACATGGCAAAATATCAATTGACTCTCAAATTAAAATCAATCGTATACTTTAGATAACTTTATGGCAAATCATTTATTTTTTAGAAAATTCCTACTATATATATATAATATATATATATATTTAAATTAACGAGATAATATATACATATATTAGATTGATATATGAAAAATTGTATTATATTTCATTATGTTGTTGTAATTTTTTAAAAAAAAATTGATACAAAGTTGTTATTCTTTTTGTAGAAATACAGAAAATAAAACAAAGAAAAGTTGTTATTTACATAAGCTGTAATGCTAAAAAGAAAATTTTTAAAAGAAAAAGGCAGAAAACAATCCTTCGCAACACAATTGGAAAAATACACTTCTAATTTTTCTTAAATAAATTATCAGGTTCAAGTCTTGTATATGTGCAGGATATTCCCAACTTGAAAATGATTGTTTCTCATAGAGGATTTTTTTTTAAAAAAAATACAATATACTTAAGAAAAGAGAGATCGATATTTTATATAATTATAGCAAATTAATTATTGACGGCAATTAATTTACTATTGGTTTTAAATAAATAGTAATTATTATTGGTAGGAGAAATTATATTCTAATAAACTAAGCTGACATTAATAACGGGTAAATAAAAGTATGAAAGCATATTTAAAACGTACTTTGTTCGTAGGGGTAAGCATATTAGATAATGTTCTTCAGGTTTTTTGTTGTGTAATGAATGAATCATATGCTTAATTAAAACTATGAATAGGAAAAAAAAACAAGTTGCGGCAGCTAAAAAATACTCAGTTATGCTTTCGTTGATGAATATATATATATATATATATATGTATGTATGTATATACACGCGTTAGGATTCTTTCTAGCCTCTCCAGCGGATTTAGCTATGGAATAACTACGGATTTTGATTCCTAGTTATTCCGTAGTTATTCGCTATCTAAATCAGCTGAAGAGATCCGACCCCATAAACCAATTTCCGCATTTCTTTTTTGCGTCGCATGGCCTGACTCTTGAACTATATATAGAAAGTGGAAACGATTAGTTGTTGGGACATCAGTGGAAACCATCATAAAAAAAAGAAAAAAAGAAGGAATTCAATTAAAAAAACAGAACTCGCTTTGATTTGAGACATAATTATATTTGAGGAAAGATATAGTCAAAGCAACATGACCACTATTAACAGAAAGTAGCTACGGAAAATTGAAGGTAGTGATTAGGTAGAAATTATATGTATATTCTCTTTGACTGAACTTTTCTTGCTCCAACCCCTCCCTACTGCCTTACTATCACAAGTGATTTTTTAAAGTGGAAATGGTTTTCTAACAACCTCCCCCTTAATTCCTTCCATTAAACTTGTTCTACAATCTACATTACATTTATGATAGTCTTAATTAGTCTATTAATGCGCTGTATATATATAACCTTCATCAGCGTAGAAGCTATTAAACCCCAAATTAAGTACCCTGCCTGCCATTCACAATCTTATAGCTAGTATATATACTCTTCAAAACCCATTCTCCTATATAATTCTCTCTATAAGCTTATCAATATCAAGCTGGCCATTTGCATTGCTGGGTACTTCTATCTAGCTAATTCATATTGTAGGTTTCTATATCAATTCTTACAAGCTATAAAAGCATCCTCTAAATTCCAAACTAATTAAAAATGTCGACCAGCATTGATGTCCCAGAGTCAAAGCCATTCTGCTAAAGAAAAAGTAGTTATAGTTGCACCTCCAGACCGGGAGGATGGAAGAAAGGGGTGTAGCAATAATGGACTTTATTCTAAGGTTAGGTGCTATAGCTGCTGCTCTGGGTGCTGCTGCCACAATGGCAACAAGTGATGAGACTCTCCTTTCTTCACTCAGTTCTTTCAGTTTTGAAGCTAGTTATGATAGCTTTTCCACTTTTCAGTACGTGACCGACACTCAAGGCTCTAACTTTCTTTCTTTATATACACATCCTTGGCATGATCATATATATTCACAGAATTCAATGCTTAATTAATGACCAAATTATATATAATGCAGGTTTTTCGTTATTACGATGGCATTTGTGGGTGGCTATCTGGTCCTATCCCTACCTTTCTCTATAGTAACCATTATTCGCCCTCATGCAGTTGGACCAAGACTCTTCCTCATCATCCTAGACACAGTAATTAATTAACCCTTAATTGGATTTTAGAATAATGTTATTAATTTAAATTGAAATTTACTGTGTTTGTTTAATTATGATGAATTAATTGCAGGTGTTTCTGACTTTGGCCACTGCTAGTGCTGCTTCAGCTGCTGCCATTGTTTACTTGGCACACAACGGCAATCAAGACTCAAATTGGCTTGCCATATGCAATCAATTTGGGGATTTCTGCGCGCAAACTAGTGGAGCAGTGGTCTCATCCTTCGTTGCGGCGGTTGTCCTATTATTGCTGGTTGTCATGTCTGCTTTGGCTCTTGGAAAACACTGATTACAATATTAAGATGCAAAAACATTCAGGGGATTAAGTTACCCCTGTATTTTTCGTTATGTTTGTTTCCTCAAAGTCTTCCTCAGGTTGAGGTTAATTAAATTCCTTTCGAGTGTAAAATTGATTAATTGCATTATGATTGCAAGATGCGGATTATAAATAGTTTTCATTTCTATAATATATTTAAATTTGGACAGATCAGTTTCCTATGTTTTTTACAAGTTTTCCTAAAATATCAAACACCCACTTCATATCAGCATCCAGCCATAATTATTAATGTATCCAATATTTAATTACTAACAATTTACACATGAAAAAATAATTAATTATCTATAAAAAATTCATTACCTATAAAATTTTTGACGGAATTTTCTTTGTTTTTTCAATTTTTTTCTAAAATATCAAATACCTATAAAACTCCATATCAGTTGTCAAAATTTATCATTCAAAGAGTTCAAACAATTTCATAATAAAATATGCTTAGATTCATGACCAACAAGGTCGGCCCAAGGGTAAGGCTGCTCAAGCCCTTGCTTTAGGCCCCCAATTGTTAGTAACATCCTTTATACAAAAAATAAAAAATATTATTATAATTAGACCTAGTTAATTGGTTTATAAATTGATTTTCATCCTTAATAGTTGACGGTTCAATCCTTGCTAAATGAATTTTAACTTTTAAAGCTTCTTTCTTTCACTTCATGTATTTAAAAAGGCCCAAATAAAAATTTGTTTGAGACCTCACTACATATTGGGCGATATTGGGCCGGGCCGTGAATTGACCAATTTTATTTTATGTAAACTTCACAAAACTATGTTCACAACACATTAGTGTGTTTGATAAAACTATCTGAAAAATTAGCTGAAAATGAAAACTAGTTAATTTTTTTTGTGTAAACCATATGTATCATCTATTATCAGGGGCAATTCTATTCGGGGCTTAGTCATAGTTAAGGCTCTTCACCCTTCCCAAAGAATGCGTTTAGTGGGGATCGAACTCGGAGCTCTTCCCACAATCTCAGCCTGTGTTGCTAACTGGGCCACAACTCTTTGGTGAAAACTAGTTAATTTGATTGAAAGTGTTTGATAAAATTAGTTAAAACTCGTGAAATCATATAAAGACATTATTAATTATTAAATAATAATGATGAATGAGAATTATTGAGGAATTCAATTGTAATAAATTTTCAGCTAGTGGTTGAAAATAATTTTTTTTAAAAAAAAAAGATAACTCGATTAACTTTTAAAAAAATATTAAAAAATTAATAATTACAAAAAAATTATTTTATCAAATATAATTAAAATAATTTCAATTATTAATTTCAACTTTTAGATGAATTAAACATATATGTTCACAACAACAATTAATTTAATTTAATTTAAATCAAATTTAATTCGATTCCATGAAAATGAAATTTCTTTATCGCATGCCCATGCGTACCACGCGAGTATACTAGAACTCAGGCTACTAAATGCTCTTGCTTGTCCGTCTTCCAAAGATGTGTATGCGTGTTACACGACATCAACGTAGAAGACAATTATGATTTTATGACCAGACAAATGATTGAAATCTGATACTATCACTGGTCTCGTACTTCATCGGACATGAATATCTTAGGGGAACATGAAAATGAAAAATTGAAAATGATTGGGCCAGCTAGCAAAAGGTAGTCATTTTTTTTAAAAAAATTATATTTATTTTATAAATTTAATTTTTTTAGGATTTATTTGAAAAGGGAATGAGAGGGAGGGGAAGAATTACAGGGATTGGGATTTTAGGGTCTGTTTGGTTTGCATTTCCATTTTCTGTTTATATTTTTTATTTTCTGTTTTTTGAAATTTTACAAAGGAAAAATTGAAAATGTTGGAAATAATTTGTTTCCAGCATTTCCAGTTTTTTCTTTGTAAAATTTCAGGAGTTTTTCCTTTGTAAAATTTTAGAAAATAAGAAACAGAATTAAAACAGGAAATGGAAACAGGAAATGAAAATGTAAACCAAACAAACCCTTATGTAGTCATTTTTTTGGTGTAGTGGGTGTAGTCATGAAATTCGAGTTATTTGATTAAGATTAATTGAACAATTTAGATGTTGAGATTTGAACCATCTGATTTTAATCGAACGACCCAAATCTCATGATTCCACGGACTGCATTAAAACACTTCCCTTCCCTCAATTTTTTCTTGCTCTCCCTTAATTTCTCTCTTACCAAACTCAAGGTAAGTCATGGTCGCAATTATAGTAAGCCCTTCCATTACACACACATATATATATTGTAGGAACGATAATAATTTATAAAGTTTTTTCTTTCCCTCCTTTGCTCTTTTTCCTTCATTTTTTCATAATTCTTCTTTTTTTCATCCGTGAGTTTATGTTTGATTAAATTAATTTTTATTACGTTAATAACCGTTTATCTTACTCCATAACGATATTGGAAGACATAATAAAATGTAAAAATATGTAATATATTTCTCATTTTTAAATAATAAATAAAATAAACTATTTTTTAAATAAGAGCTAATAAATTAAAAATTATGATATTGGTTATACGTATAATATTAAAAGGGTAAAGTAACAATAATACGGGTACAACAAACTGAGAGAAAAAGAAAAATATAAAATATAATGAATGATGTAATTGTGATATGATGAAAAAATGTATGTTGTACTAGTATATTTTTTTATCGGTTCTTTTAACATGTGCAATATATGCAATTTTGCACATGATAAGAAATCAAAAATTAAAGATTTTATTGAAAATTATGAATATTATAATAATTAATGCATTCATAATGTTAAAAGTAATAATTTTTAATAAAACATTTTATTTTTTATTTCTCATCCCGCGTCAAGGTTGCACGGCTAGAAAAACCGTTTTATTATCCGATTATAACTCAGTCAAGAATAAGTGAGTTTCATGCCAATAATTACATTGATTTCAGGCCCATCGCAGTAGAAAGTTTGGACAATGCATGATACTTGGGTTTTAAAATAGAGAAATAATAAAGTATGCAAATAAATGGTTTACAATAAGCAACGGAAGTGATAACCGTGAGATCTCATTTTTTAACATCTTCATTCGTCTATTTCTATTTCTAGCTATTTGTTTTTGTTTCATTTTTTAAAAACAACAAAAGAGAAATTAAGGTGAAGTATGGTTGGTCAAGAGTGTCACTAAGTCCATCTCCATAGAACAAAGAGAGCAGCAAATGTCAAGGCAGCGAGACCCACACAAAGCATATCCAATCTCGCTTCTGCCCTCACCTTCCCTTCCTCCCTTTCCTTTTTCCTCTTCACAAACTCCCTATAACCTTCCACCCCACCCTCCTTATTCCCATTCCTTTCACCCTCCAACGCCCTCTTTAAAATTACCAAACTCTCCCTCCCGTTCAGTTGCTTCCCATCCATGTCCTCCACCTGCAAGCTCACCTCCCTCACCTGCATGTTTTTCCCTCCCTCCACTCCTCCCCACGTCACCGCCACGCTGCACAGCGCTACCTCCAACGCCGTCCCCTTCTCGCCCCTAACCACCGTCGCAAATCGCACGTGAACCTCCCCGCTCAGCCAGTGCCGCTGCACTGACACCGGTTTCCAGCTCGACACGTTCACCGCGCGTCCACCCGCCGGATCGATCACGATCCAACTCAGCCTCATCTCCTCCCCGAGGTCGCGACACGTGTCCTCGTCGACCGGATATTTGACCGGAGTCCGAACCACGTCCTTCGGGTCAAGAAGGTCCACCCGAAACGGGGAGCACCGGAACCAACCGGTTACGGTCTCGGTCTCCACAACCTTGGACAGGACCAGGCGCTGGCGGTGGAAAAGATCGACGGCGGAGATCAGTTCGGGCGTGCGGTCCGGATTTATCGGAGAGGCGGAAGGGCGCGAAGGTGGGAAAGAGTCCGCGAAGAAAGAGCGGGAGCCCCTGGGAAACGTAGAGATGACATGGCGCACGCGTGGCGCGCTGGTGGATGGCCACGTGGAGTGGCAGGCGTTGGCCCAGAGGTGCTCGTGGGAAGAGAGTGCTCGGAGTTGGGAACATGTGCTCGCGGCGGAGGCGAGGGCGAGGCCGTCGAGGCGCGTGAGGATGTGGGTTTGGATTATGTCAGGATGGAAGGCGGAGATTGTGGCTGCCGGCGCCTCGGCCTCATCGGAAGTGTAAGCCATAGTGTTAGATATTATAGCTCTGGGTACCGCAAGGGTTGAGAAGTGAGAATTGACACTTTTTTATATGCGTGCAGTGGGAAGGTAGTACAATAGACGGGGTCAAGAGCGGTTTCCAAATACCCTTGGGTTATTCGTTAATCACAAAATTAGCCTTGCATCATACTTCCGTCACTGTCCGTATCTGTAGCTGAATTATGGCCAAAGAAAATTCGATAATAAAATAGTTTCTCTTTCAGTTTCATCTCCTTCCCAATTACAATCTCATTTTTTAAAATCATTTATCATATAAGTACTTATTTAGGAGTTGATTCCACCACTTAAATGTACAATTACATTTTCCAAAAAAAAAAAAATTACGACTCACATGATTATACTTGAGAGGAGAATAGGGGTGTAAGAGAGATAAAATAATTTAAATAAAGTTTGTTTTAAAATTAATAATTAAAAATAAATTATCTATGAGTTATTATACATGTTTATTATATATAAAAAATTTCATTTTAATTATTTAAAATCATATTATGATATGCACTATAAAATATGTTCCAAATAATCATTTCGTTCTTCAGGAGTCTAACAGGTGTGCAAATTAGCCATCTCTAGTCTCTACTTTCTTTTTTAGCTGAAGATGTTAGGGGAGTTTGTTTTGCTCCTATAATCCCTGATAGTTAATTTTGTTTGTATTCCTTGGACCTTTTGGCCCCTTAATAATAATAAAAAAGCTATTTAAATACGAGAAATTTTAGGGTACTCTCTCATGAGAGAGGGTTTTGGTATCTTCTTTGATTATTTAATTAATTTCTCTCAACTTTTTTAAATGATTTTAGTATTTTTATACTTATAGGACAATATTTAACTATTAGAATTTGTATTTTTAATTTTTGAAAAGACTTTTTGACCCTCTATAATTATTATCATGTATTTTTTATTGTATTCTCCCATTTTTTCATATTCTCATTTGCAATACACATATGTCTCATTTAAAATCTATTTTATGTCTTCGAAATAATTTAGGACGGAGTACACGACTTGTTCCTACGTAATTTGGGCCTATTCAATAAAAAAAATAACAAGAAGGTACCAAAACTCTCTCTAACGGGAGGGTACCAAACTGCCACCCTTTAAATATATCTTCAAAAGTTGCAAATCCTAATTTCTATTTATCTTTTTTTTATTAGATTTATCATTTATCTCTCACTTTTTTTCTATCCCTCCCCATGTATATCATTATTATAGATAACATGATAAGAAAAAGTATTAAAATAAAAAAGAATCTAAAAAGTGATAAAGACAAAAAAACAGTATGAAAATATTATACTAAAAAAGTTGGTCATGACTGACATACTCAGTTGACTTGTAGTACTGCAAATATAATACTAAAAGTTTGACAACCATTGACGCAAGTTTTTATTTTTATATTGGATATTTTTTAATAATTATATAAAATAACATATTCATACAATAAAAAACATATAACAATTCATATAACAATTTATACGACACATTTTTTTCTCTAAAACGTATCTCACATTTCTCTTTCTTTTCTCTTTTTTATTTCTATATCTTTCTTTATTGTAGAAATTGTTGCTATAAAAACAACATTTCCCATAATACTATTTAATGTGTACTTATCTCTTCATGTCTTATCTCTTATCTATATCTCTTATATTTATACAATGTGTACTTTTTCCATAATACTATTTATTGTAAAAAAAATATTATTTTAATAATTATTTTATACTATTTATTAAAAATAAATATTGTAATATATTAAAATTATTTAAAATAATATTTTGATGTAATGATGTGATAGGAAGAAAATATATAAAAAAAATATTAAGTGTAAAAAAGTGTAAAATAAATTAGTGTGAAAAAGTTATTACTCTTTTTTTAATAGCATTAAAACTTTAGTGTCTCATTTTTGGGATGTGATAAGTTTAGGAAAGAGATAGATAAAAATAAAATAAATTGAGAGGGATAAGATAGAAAATATGATAATTGATATAATGGAAAAAAAAAATAGATCGAGAGACGAAAAAAATGAAGTGTGAAGAAAATGTAAAACTTTGACGCCTTATTTTTAGGGTGCGGTAAGTGTAGAGAAGAGTATTAAAACTCTATTTTATTTTTTTGGTTTAACAACAGGTATCCTCCACGGGAGGCAATATAATTCTGTTCGAGTTGGGAACATCCATATTATGGTGGGGCTAGCTCTCTCAGTGGGAATTTTTTTATCCATGAGACTCGAACCTGAGACCTTACTTAAGGGAAAACAAACATGCATATACCACTTGAACCAACCCCCGTTGGTATTAAAACTCTATTTTATGAGTGTTAAAACTTTGACACCTTTATTTTTTGGGTGTGCTAAATGTAGGTAAGAGATATAAAAAAATATAAAAATTGAAAGATGTGATAACTAATGTGATTAGAAAATAAAGAGAGAGATAAAAAACATGTATAAGAGAAAGGGTAATATTTTAACACCTTATTTTTTATGTGGTAAGTGTAGGAAAGGTATATATGGAAAAGAAAAAGAAAAAGAAGACATAATTAAGGTAAAAAATATGATTGAATAGGTCCTACGCTTTGAATAGGCTTATATATATAAGTTTAATTACTATACACTGTAGTGTAAAGAAGTTTTACATTGTCATCTAATAATATTTTGCCACATCAGTTAATGAATATGACACTCCATGTGTCATTAAACTCATTAAATGATATGTCAGCACATCATTGAATGACCGTGTAAAATAATTTTACATTAACAGTGTATAATTATTAAATCCTATATAAATATAATTCTTAGACATTATAATAAAGAACTTGAATAAAAATAATTATTATTTATATTTACTTAAATAGACTAACAAATATAAAGACTTTTGAGATGACATGTATCTTAATTAATCATATACTTTTTATATCAATTTTTTTTTAATTTAAATTCAAATTCTTATTATTAAAATTTAATACTATATATTCCTCAATTAATATTTATAACAAAAAGGATCAAATTTAAAATTTTGAATGATATGATAATCTCTCAAAAATCTAAATTATATAGAATGGTATGATGAGTTTAGAATTATATAAAATATTATTAGTTAAATATCATAGTTGAAATGATTTATTTTTATGAACTAATAACTTTTTTTCAATAAAGATGGGGCCAAACGACCAAAATAGATTACACTAAAACTTTATAAAGGAATTGAGTCCCACAAAATCCTTCCAAAGTAAACTAACACAACCAGGTGGAGGAGAATTTGAAACATGAGTACCAATTACGAGTCCATGGGTATGGTTTGCCAACCAATTTGCAACTCCATTTCCTTCCCGAAATCCATAGGTGATTGCTACCTCCCATTCCATACGACAAATGTTATGAATTTGATTCAAAAAGGGCCGCATGCATGTGAGAAAGTTGATAACCTTTAGTGAGTAGATGTACAACAGTGAGGCGGTCCATCTCAATCCAGAGTCCAGTGAGCTCCATATCCTTCATCGACAACAAAGCAGAGTATATACCATTAAGTTCCGCAGCGAGTACTATACTTGTCCCCAAGTTTCGACTAAAGCCACATAACCAACTACCACTATAATCTCGAAATACGCCTCCACAAGCCACCTTTCTTCCACCATCCTTGAAGGGCCCATCAACATCAATGTTGCACTTTATCCAGCTTGGTTAAGGATACCATCACTCCACCTCATGGGATCGATACATGTGTTGCACGAGAGGGACGAAAGTATTAATATGTTGCTCTGAAGCAAGCAGTTTAATCCTTCTGACTAGAGCTACAGGATCAAATGATTTATTGTTGAACACCAACTCATTTCAGGCATTTCAATTAGACCATAATGCCACACCAAACTAATAATTAAATTTAAAATAATTGTCTTTAATGTAAATAACAGGATTGTCTTTCGTGGAGGATACCTCTTACACAAAAAAAAGTGATCTTGTGGTCTTACACAAAAAAAAAAAGTGATCTTATTTTTCATTAAAAATTTAATTATTTTTATCATTGAAAGAAGTTCATTTAAGATTTAAAGAATTAAAAGTTAAGTGAAAAATCACTGGCTTATGTATATATTACTCTATCCTATCCTTTTTATAGGAAACAAATTAATAATCAATAAAGTACATTGAAATTGGTTAATTTTAATAAATTATATTGTATTTTTTTCCATAAATTCTCATAATACTAAATTATTGAAATAGTATGTATTAAAGACATAATACATAATACATAATAGTATGTACTAAATTATACATGTTTTGTAAAAAAAAGAAAACATAATACATGTCCTTTTTATGGGGAATGAGTGAGTATCCGATTAATATCTCATATTAAAATTAAGCATATAAAAAACCTCACCAATAAATAAATCTTAAAATGATATTACGCTTCTCATAAAAAGGATAATATGGAATATTATTTTAGGGAAAAGAGTATTAAACCGCCTTGAACTTTTGTCCTTTTGTAAATAGGCATCATGAACTTTTAATTTGTCTCAATTAACCCTTAAACTCTTATCATTATTACAATAGGTCCATTCATTGATATCAAGTTAAATAATTACCATAACCAATCTCAATCTCTTGAGATTTTTTGTTTCAAATATTAAAAAAACATAAAAGTGTAAAATTTATATTTTTTTTATTTTTAAATTATGTCAAATTTCAAGCATATTTGAAATTTTAAAAGCGAATATATGTTCTTTTTTTTTATACAATGAGGAAAAGGAAAGAACAAAAGAAATAAAAAGGAAACCAAATAACTAGAGAAATCTACATCTGGGGAAACACTCCCCTCTAGCATCAACTAGGACTAAGTCCCAAAACTCATCACCACTATCAAGACAAACCAAAGATGGTGAGTTAGATAGAGCTCCTTTTTTAGCAAGAGCATCAGCACATCTATTCCCCTCCCTAGGAATATAATCAATACTGACCAACCGATCCTTAGACAGCATGGTTGAGATAGATAATATCAACCCAACAAACTTATGAAATTTAGGGTAGGGACCCTTAATCAGAAGCAATGCAGCCATTGAATCAGTCCAACACTTTATGGACTTAAAACCAGCATCCCAAGACAGATTTAAACCTGTCAAAATAGCTTGTAATTCAACCTCCAAAATTGAAGATGTATCTAGAGAGTTATAAAACCCCTTAAGCCAAGAGCCATTGATGTCTCTTATGATTCCACCAAATCCAGCCCTGTTTTGATTCACAAACCAGCTGCCATCTACATTAAGGGCTACAGAACCAGATGGAGGAGCAATCCATTTGATCAAAGAAACTCTGGAGCAATCTGCATTAGTAGGGGTCTGATATACTAACTTGAAAAGGTTGGACAGACTGTCTATTTTACAGAGTAACTGAGTTGTTGAGGGTAAGGATCCTTGAAAAGTTTTTTGATTTCTAGCCAGCCATAATTCCCGAACAGCAGCTAAAAACAGGCTACTAAATTCCTTTATAGACCAGTATAACCACTCATAAGGAGAGGAAACTGTTGTAAATTGAGTATAAGCAGTAAATCCCAATTTATCCCAAAGTTGGTAAGCATAGTGACAATCTCTAAGACAATGCATAGTAGTCTCACTTGATTCTTAACAAATCATACAAATGGGAGAGGGGGGTAATATGCCTATGATGAAGCAAATCCTTAACAGGGATTCTATCTGAACAAGCCAACCAGATGAAAAATCTCACTGACTCACTGCAAGGTAGATGCCAAATCCAAGCCCAGGTCTTCTCATCAGAACTGATAGGCTGTTGTTGATAGAGCCAAGAATATCCATCTCTTGTTGAATACATACCATTACTTGAGCTTTCCCAAGAAATTACATCAGGAACACCTGGAGTAATCTTAGGGTTTAAGGATAATATTCTCTGTTTAGAAGCCTCAGGTATTGCTGACCAGAGCATATCCAGTTTCCATGAAGAATCTGACCAAACATCACAAATTTTGAGATCCAAGTCATTAGTGTTTAAAAGAGGAACTTCATCAGCCAAAGGTCCAGAAGGCAACCAGTTATCCAATAGAAAATTAGAAGAACCTTCTCCAATCCTAGCTGTAAAACCATTTTGAAGAACTGCAGCAGCTTTTTGGATTGACCTCCAAGTAACGGATGACCCTCGAGATGATTTAAATAGATTATCAGCACCATACTTTGCATCCAGTAGCTGGAACCACAACTTAGAATTATCCCTTTGTAATGTAGTCCACACAAGTTTGCCAAGCAAAGAAACATTTTCAATCTAGCTTTCCTAACCCCAAGACCACCATCCTTCTTTGGTCTTGTTATCATATCCCAGCCAACCAAATGAACTCCTGAATTGGTATTCCCTTTCCAAAGAAAATTCCTTGATATGCTGTCTAGATTATTGCAAGCACTCTCAGGAAGCCAATGAAGTTGCATAGTATAGATAGGTATGGAGTTAAGCATAGAATTAACCAATGTTAATCTACCAGCCCTATTAAGAAGTTTACCTTTCCAAGAGGCCAACCTCTGATTAACCTTATCAAGAACATGATTAAAATCAGAATTGGTAGGTCTAGAATGAAAAACCTTAAAGCCCAAGTACTTCCCAAGAGAGCCAGTTAGATGAATTCCTATGACTTGAGTAATCTTCTATTTTTTCCTCATAGGCACAGCAGGAGAGCAAAAAGCCTTTGATTTCTCTAAGTCAACCTTGAAGCCAGAAGAGGAACATAAATCATGAACTATTTTTTAGAGCAATCTGACCTGACCTATTTTTGCCTTTGTGAAAAACAACACATCATCAGCAAAAAACAAATGAGAAACACCAGGACCTTGGGAACATATTTTAACTGGGATTAATGATCTATCATTCACAGCATCAGTTACTACTGCACCTAGTTTTTCCATACATAACACAAACAAATAAGGGGATAAAGGGTCCCCTTGCCCTAGTCCCCTCAATGGAGAAAAAGCAGGACATTTCTTACCATTCCAAAGTAAAGAGATGGAAGTAGCAGATAAACTATTTAATATAAGAGAGACAATTGAATTAGGGAAACCATATTCAATAAGAACATTTTTTAAGAAACCCCAATCAACCATGTCATAAGTTTTTTCCAAATCAAGCTTAAAAATGACATCACCTTTTTTACTTTTTGAATGCTTCATATTGTGCACAATTTCTTGAAGAATAATTGCATTATCAGTTGTGCTTCTACCAAGGATGAAGCTAGCTTGAAGAGGGCTAACAGGTTCCTGAAGAATAGGTCTGATTCTTTGAACTAAGATTTTAGAAATTAATTTATGTAGACAATTACATAAACTAATAGGTCTAAATTCTTTAAATGAATTAGGTTTATCAACTTTATTAATTAAGACTATTAATGTTTCAGCTAATTTAGAAGGAACAAAACCAGTATCAAAAACTTCCTTAATAAACCTCCCAATTCTGTTCCAATACATTTTATAAAATACAACTTGGAACCCATCAGGCCCAGGAGCCTTATAGGATTTCATTGATGATAAAGCAGTATAGACTTCCTCCTTAGTAATGGGAGATAAAAGTCTATCCTTATGGAGATTAGAAAGCTTTGGAAAATTTGGAGAGGGTTCATACCAGAAGCTGTTTTTGTGCAAAACATATCGTTAAAAAATTTGATAGCTTCATTATGCAAAGAGACATCATCAGTACACCAATCCACATTAGGTAGATATAGCCCATTTATCCTATTTCTGGCTCTTCTAATAAGAGTTTGTGTATGGAAATATGTTGTATTTCTATTACCAAACCTAACCTTATTTTCTCTGGATTTCTGAAACCAAGCAAGCTCCTCTTGAAATAAGACCAGGTTATATTCCTTAAGTAATTGCCCTTGAAGCTGGATAAGACTAGAAGACTCACTAACCTCAAGTAGGGATGGCAATTGAGTCCAAGCCCTGTGGGTACCCGCAAAAATACCCGCAATGGGCAGGGTAAAAACCCGCAAAGCGGGTATGGGCGCGGGTACGAGCAAAAGCCCACATTTTTTCATGGGGACGGGTGCGGGTACGGGCACTTTGATGCCCAGCCCGCCCCATACCCGCACTCATATATATACTTATTTAATAAAAAATACCATATATAATTATATATAGGGATATATTAATTTTATTAAAATATCTAATATATTTATACATATTTTTAAAATTGACATAAATAATATATTAAAAATTAAAAATATATTTTTATAACTATCTATTTGCACTTTTTTATTTTATAATATATGACTAATTAGTGTTAATAATATGTTGAGTAAACCACCAATTCGGTCCCCAACGTTTACCACCGCCTTCAAGTTCGTCCCCAACGTAATAGAAATTGCATATTAGTCCCTAACGTTTTGCAACGTCAAGCACGTTAGTCCCTGACGTTAACTGGGTTCTGTTAACGTTAACAGAAGTGCCCAGTCACACTGTTAAGTGCCACGTGTCGTCTCCCTGTGCGTTGTAAGATGTTTGAGCTGGCATTTTAACTGTAGCAACTAAAAACCCCTTCAATTTAGTCCCTGGTTCAAAAAAACAAAAAAAACCCCACAGCTTCTCCTCTTTGCCTCCAACTTGGTCCCTAAGGCTATACAACTGCAAAGTGCTGAGTGAAAGCTTCCAGCCGATGTCGTTTCGCCCAAAGGGAGACCAATAACGCGGTAAATTTTCCCTCCATTTGTTCATTCTGTTATAAATACCAACCCTAATGTTGGTCTCTAATGTTGAAATCGTCTTTGATAGGGATCACTCATTAATACGTCGCATTAAACATTGAACGTAGCCATTGTAGTTCCTTGTTGTTCAAGGTTCTAACTCTCTCAAAGGTTAGTTGTGTAAAAATACCTTTCTTTTTTAAGGTTACTGCATTTAATAGGGTTTCTTTTTCGGTATGGTGGTCCCAAGTTGTTAGGGGATTTGTGTGGGTATTTATTTTATTGTTGTGGTTATGGCTATGTTTTGTCTTTAATGGTTGTGGGGTTGCTTTATTACATTATAATGTATATATATTCAGTGTTGTGGAACTATATTGTTGTATATGTGTACTGTTCTATATCAGTATTGTTATAAATCCATGAAACTAAGTGGTAGTTTTTGTTTCTCATGAATATTGTAGGGATGGATAGTGACCTGTTCATCACTTTTGTTTTGCACCACCGTGGAAAGTTCTTAAGGGATGGAAAAGGGGTGCTTATTTATGATAATGAGGAGATAGATGTGTGGGAGGATGTTGATTCTGACAAATGCTGCCCCTGGTTAGCAAGGGATTTAGCAAAATAGCATGGCTATCGTGATTTTAAGGAGGTTTGGTGGCATAACAAGCAGTTCAACTTAGAAAAAGGTCTTAGGTTGTTGAAAGAAGATGCTGATGTTCGTGACATGTGCATGATAGCCAGGCAATTTGATTATGAGGCTCATACTTACTTTGAGCATCAAGTGGATGTTCCTGTATTTAGTAAGACTGCACAAGCAAAAAAGAGTTTGGGATCCATTGAAGTAGGGAGAAAAACATGTGATGCAGGTGAGGGTGAGGGTCATGTGCACATTGAGGACATTCAACATGCTGCAAGTGTAGAGGGTGATGTGCATATGGAGGACATTAAACATGCTGCACATGTTGAGGATGATATGAATGAGGATGAGGATGAATCTGAAGTATCTGGAAGTAACAAAATGTCATCATCTGATGACTACGAATTTGCTGAAGACTCAATATATAGACCATCTCCTCCCCTGGTTGAAGAATCTGATGATGGGTCTAGTGAGAAGAATGAAGGAAGGGATGGCAGAAGTGGTGAGGAGACAATGGAGACAAATCCTACATTGAAAAGAAGTCAAAATTTTAGAGCCCGGGTAGCTGCAAGTAAGAAGAAGAAAGAAATACCAAATGAGGCGCATGCAGATAGTGAAGAGGAAGAGAGGTATGCTGGTCCAGAGGTGCAGGGAACAGGTCCAGAGGAAAATGTTGAGGGATATCAATCTGAGGAGTTACATAGTCCAATTTCATCTGAGGATGAGGATGAAGGTGTCCCTAAGCCAGTGTACCCACAGTACAATGAAGGAGCTTCCTTTGGGAATGTAACTCTAGAGCTTGGGATGAAGTTTGGAAATTTGGAACAGTTTAAGGAGGCTGTGAAAGACTTTACTATACATGCAGGGAGGGAAATTTATTGGGTGAAAAATGACAAATTAAGATGCAGGGCCAAATGTGGAAATGAAAATTGTGCATGGGAAATTTATTGTGCAAAAAGTAGTATCAGCAATAGTTATCAAATTAAAACTTACCATGAGAATCATACTTGTCCTAGACAATTCAGAAACAAAGTTGCTGATAGTGCTTGGTGCCAGAAAAAGATTGAAGGGAGGTTACTCACTCAGCCCACTATGACACACAATGAGGCTTTTCATTTCATGAAAGAAGAGTATAATGTCTACTTGGATGAAAGTAAAATATACAGAAGCTTGAAGAAGGCTAGGGAGACAATTGAAGGGAATGAAAAGGAGCAGTATAATAGGTTGTGGGATTACTGTGCAGAGTTAATGAGAAGTAATCCTAATTCTACAGTTAAAATGGACACAATCCTTCGCGAGGAAGGCCCTCCAATATTCCAAAGATTGTACATCTGTTTTGCTGCATGTAAAGAAGGTTTCAAGGCTGGTTGCAGGCCTCTAATAAGTCTGGATGGGTGTTTTTTAAAGGGTCATTATGGAGGTCAGCTGTTAACAGCCGTTGGTAAAGATGCAGCCAACAATATCTATGTCATAGCATATGCAGTGGTGGATGTGGAAAACAAAGATAACTGGAAGTGGTTCCTTGAATTGTTGCATGGTGATTTAGGAGATTACAGAGAGCTTGGTTGGCAGTTTGTTTCTGATATGCAGAAGGTAATTCCTAATTGCATGGCTTTAAGTATTATGTTTTCTAGTTTGGTTGGCTGAAAATTTGGTCTCTGGTTTGTTTTGCTGCTATTGCAGGGACCAATTTGATGGTATATTTTAGACCTTAGGGACTAATATGATGTATTAGATAATAGTGTAGGGACTAATATGATGTAGATAATTAATAGTGTAGGAACTAATATGATGTACTAATTAATAGTATAGGGACTAATATGATGTGCATTGTTAGTAATCATTTTCTATGATCACAGGGGCTAATTCATGCACTGCAAGAGGTGATGCCAGGTGCAGAACATAGGTTATGTGTAATGCATCTGTACAAGAATTTTGCAAAACAATGGAAGGATAAGGAGTTGAGGGATTTGCTTTGGGAATGTGCAAGGGCAACTACACCTCCCCAGTTTTTGGCTTCTATGGAAAGGTTGAAGAGAATCAACAATTCAGCCTGGGAGTACCTCAATAAATTTCCACCACAAAGTTGGTCAAGATCCCATTTCTCAGACTTCTGTAAGTTTGACACACTTTGTAACAACAACTGTGAAGTTTTTAATGCAAAAATTGTGAAGTATAGAGGGAAGCCTATTATAACAATGTTGGAAGAGGTTAGATGTTATGTAATGAGAACTATGGCAACACACAAAAGACAACTGAGAGGTTATCAGGGGGAAATTGCTCCTGTACATCAAAAAAGGCTTGATAAAGAGAAGTTGTACAGTAACAAGTGGGAACCTGTTTGGGCAGGAGATGGTAACAGTCATAGATATGAGGTCACAAATTTATTTTCTAAAGTGGATGTCAATCTAAATGCTCACACTTGTAGTTGCAGGTTTTGGCAATTAACTGGTCTTCCTTGTAGACATGCATGTGCTGCCATGGCCTACAAGAATGTGAAAGCAGAAGATTATGTCCATCCTTGGCTTACTATGGACTCTTATAGAGCTACCTATGAATTTTATATGCAGCCATTTTTAGGGAAGGATTTGTGGCAAAAAACTGACTACATTGGTCCAATTCCACCTCTAATAAAAAGAAAACCAGGAAGACCAAAAAAGAATAGAAGAATTGATGCTTCTGAGAACCTAACAGGCTCCACATCTATGTCAAGGAAAACCTTACCAATGCATTACCGTAGATGTGGTGCTGAAGGCCATAATTCAAGGAAATGCCCTCTTCCTCCACCTTCACCACCACCACCTACAGATACAGATCCCCAACCTGTGGCAACTGAATCTAACCCCAATCCACCACCTGCAGCAGGTGTAGTGCCCCCCAATCCACCCCCTACAACAGCTGTTGAGTCCAACATCAATCTCCCACCTACTCAGAATACACAACCAGATATAGCCACTGAAATTCCTCTTAGTCAAAATGCTCCTCTTAGTCAAAATGCCCATCCTAGTCAAAAATCTGCTTCCTCAAATATTCAGGTACAACTAATTAATCTATCATTCATCATTCAATGCTCATTGTGCATAAATTTTTCTTCTAAACCCATGTTTTTATTTTTATGTTTCACATAGGAATTTGTCATTCCACCTGCTGTGAGAGCTACACCAATTCGTGGTAAAGGAAGGGGAAGAACCAGAGGTAGAGGAAGGGGACGTGGAAGAGTGAACCAACCATTTCATCCTCCTGCAGTAGTCTCAACTCCAAACCATGGGGCTCCTTCAGCAACAACTCATTCCCCAAGAGCAGTGCCCCCTCCAATAGCACGACATGTTACCCAAGAGACCTTCAATGCACCTAGCACCTTCACACAGCAAAGATTTATGCAATTTATGCCAACTCCAAGAATTAACCATCCACATCAGCCACACAATTAGGAGCTTCTTCAGCTTTATGTCTTTTATGTTTTTGCTTTTTTTTTTGGAATGGCAGCCTGTTTTGGTTGTGAATTAGACAAGTCTACTTTTATTATCCTTGATTTGTGTTTTGGTTATGAAGACTAATGTAGTGCATTGCTGTATTTTGGGGACAAGGATACTTATCCTTGATTTTATGCATGGGATTTTGACAAGGACTTTGTGTCCTTAATACAGCTTATATGTTGTGCAAACATATGTAGTGATTCTAATTACTTTTGTATCAATGCACACTTAAGTTATCAATGTTAATTTCATTATTGTTTGCTTCAAATTTACAATATCTATTACATTTTCAATGCTCAAATCATGGCTCAAGAAACAGTTATGCTCAATCTAAATTGATAAGGAAAATATTTTTGTCAATCAATCTAATACAACTCTTGGAATTATAATTGCATAGCAACAAACAAAAAAAAGCTTACAATTAAAGAGAGACCCATTAAACATTAAGATATAATCTAAAACTATAGTAACATAACCATACATCCTACAATGAGGACCAAAGTCAATACAACAAAACATATCTTCAACAACCAAACATCCCTCTCAATTTTGGCCACCTCCGAAGCTAATATAGAATTCAATGATGAAGTCTGCACCTCATCTGATTGTACAACCCTGTCCTTCACTTCATCAACCCACTTGAAAAACCCACACTGCAGCTCCCTCTTACCCAATGCACAGGTGAAAAATCTTCTTCCAGGGTTCCTTTGGGTCCTTGATGTAAGGCATATTGCCTTTTCCCCACACCAACAACAAACATTTATAGAAGCTCTGTCTTGAAGCCCTGTGATAGAGTTTCCCCATTTCGTCCCTACACTGCTTCTCATTCCACTAGACTCAGACCTTTGTTGGTAACTTTTGGACAAGCAATTCCTTGGGCCACCACACATTTCGTCAACTCCACTTCTAGCCATGGCTTCTTCGCCCCACAACGCTTCTTCTACCTTTCGTTTAGCTTTACAGAGAAACAACCTTTCTGCAACTTGTAGCCGTTAGGGAGGAGGATGGACCGAATTGAACCTTTATTTGGGGTTTTTTGTTTTTTTGAACCAGGGACTAAATTGAAGGGTTTTTAGTTGCTATAGTTAAAATGCCGGCTCAGACATCTTACAACGCACAGAGAGACGACACGTGGCACTTAACAGTGTGACTGGGCACTTCTATTAACGTTAACAGAACCCAGTTAACGTCAGGGACTAACGTGCTTGACGTTGCAAAACGTTAGGGACTAATATGCAATTTCTATTACGTTGGGGACGAACTTGAAGTCGGTGGTAAACGTTGGGGACCAAATTGGTGGTTTACTCTAATATGTTTTTACAAATCTTGAAGAATTCTAACACATGATATCCCAAGTTTATAAAATAGTGTGACATGAAAGTTTATTGTAATATTTAATAAAAATTTTGAACTTTATATCATTTGTTGTGTTTTAGAACATTAACATATTGTGTTTCAATGTAATTAAATTGTTGTTTCACTGATACTTAAAAATTATGTTTGGACGATTTTCAAGTAACTTTTTCAATTGAGATATAGTTTTCTTAAATTAATTTTTTTAGTAAGTTGTTAATTATTTACTTAATGAAAGTGCGGGTAACGGGCGTGGGTACGGGCATATAAGTGCCAAGCGGGTATGGGGACGGGCACTAAAGTTACTGCCCATGCGGATACGGGCGCGGGTACGAGCTTTTTTTGAAAACGCGGGTATGGGGACGGACACTATGGTACCCTGCCCATAGGGTACTCATTGCCATCCCTAACCTCAAGAGCTTTTTCAATACGCTGTAACCTTTTTTCAAGAATCTTTTTCTTAGCAAAAGTGGAACCAAAAACCTCTTTATTAAATTTTATGGAAGCCTCTCTCACATCTTTTAAACATTGAATTGTGTTATGTTCAGATATAGACCATGTTTCATTAACTAACTCAGTATACTGGGGATGAGAGCACCAGGCAGCAAGAAATCTGAAGGGTTTTTCCCCATGAGAGGCTTGTTTTCCCCCACACCTAAGGAGAATAGGATGGTGATCAGAATGAAGTTTGCAGAGATTTTCAATTGTTCCATTAGGAAAAGCTAGCCTCCAAGAATGATCAGCAAGCCCTCTATCTAATCTCCTATGAACCCATTTTCCCCCTACAGTGTCTAGTCCAAGTAAACTTAGAACCAAAGCTACCTACATCAATAAGCCCACAATCATCTAGATGTTTAGCAAAGGATAAAGCTCTAGAAACTGAGAAACTACCACCTCTCTGTTCATTAGAATGCATGATATCATTAAAATCCCCTATAAGAATCCAGGGAGAGGAAATAACCAATTTTTAAGGTTACTAAGTGATCCCAAAGAAGATTTCTGTTACATAATGCAGGGCTAGCATAAACACCAGAACATAACCAATTCGAGTCACCACAAGAAACCTTTACAGTAATAGCTTGGAAACAAGAATCAAAAACATTAAAATTATATATAGATCCTACTTCTTTCATAGCCCAAATCCCCCCACATGCCCAGATGCTTCCTCAATAGCTATAGGAGCATAACCAATACTATTCCAAAAGGGTAATGTATTTTGAAATTGAGTATGGGTCTCTAAGATAAAAACCAGATTTGGTTTGAGTGTTCTCAATGTGTTTTTAAGGTGCCTATGACTCTTCCTATTAGTTGCACCCCTAATATTCCAAGAGAGTGCTTTAAAATCTTTAAAAGCATTCATCATTTAAACAAAACAGTTTAAAATCAGAAAGAACACACCTGGATCAACCTGGAGAATGATGATGACCGGAAGGCTCCTCATTCATCTCTGAATCTGAATCAGAACTTGAGTTTTCAATTTCCTCATCCATATCATTATCTGAGTCGGATTCTGGATCTTCCCTGTCAGCAATCATAACCTTTGGTTGAAGGAACACTCCTAATTTATCATCAATACTTTTCTGAAGTTCCTCATCCTTCTTAAACCTTAATCTGTTAGGTTCAATAATTTCCACATTCATGGCAGTCTTGATACCAAAATCAGTCATAGATTTGTTCCTGGATGAGTCAGGTTTAAAAATGTTTGAGTTGCTGGACAACCCTGCTGTCTTGTCTATTAAATTTCCCTTGCCATTTGACTTGTTTGATGTTGTACATTGATCATCAGCAGTCTTTTGTCTGTCATCTTTTTTAGTTGAGGATAATCCCTTCTCCACAGGAGCAGATTTTAATTCCACCCTAGACCTTTTCTTCCCAAGCTTGTTTATCTTCGAAGAAAAGGTTGGCTTTGCTGAGAACACCACATTTTCTTTTGAAGTTTCTTGAATCTCAGGGGAGATATTAGCCAATGAAGAGAACTTATTGACATTGTTATCCTTTTCTTGCTGACCTTTAGCAACAGAGGAGTTAATCTTGGCTTTGCTTTTCCCTTTTTGAGCATTTGACTTTCTTGATCTTGAGACTACGAGCCATTCTCCATGCAATTGCTCCTGGGCGTTCATCAGATTTGCTTCAACAATTTTTTGGTGCAGAGATCTGACTACCTGGATCCTCCTGATTTGTACCCTTGTTTAACTCATTTTGTGCACTGTTCCCATGATCCTTAGGTTTGGAGCAAGAACGAGTTACATGGCTATAAATCCCACAGTTACCACAAATGAGATGAAGGCTCTCATATTCAACACAATAGCTGTGTCCTTGTAGCCAAACTTTCCCAACAACCGGATTATTCAAGTTGATCTGTACACAAACTCTGGCAAAACGACCCCGAGAGATATTTAAAGTTGTTCGATCCACCTTTACAGGGTTTCCAACAGCTGCAGCTAATGCCATGAGTATATTTTCATCATAATACTTAAGGCCCAGGTTTGGGAACCGGATCCAGACAAAAGTTGAATCAATCTTCATCTCTGAAGCAACAAAATTTGGTTCCCACATTCTAACCGAGAGGTAATGATCAAAGATCATCCAAGGTCCCTCTCCAACAACCTTGTTTCTATCATCTAAATCATCAAACTTGCAAACAAAATAACCATTCCCTACTTCAAGCAAATCAAACCCTCCAGATAATTTCCATACCTTCGTGAGTCGATCTTTCATGGTGAGATACCCAACATATTTGCCCAGAAGCTTGATGATTACCGCCTCAGTCCAAGGATGTTGAAGATTCTAAAGCACAGAGTCAGCAACATAACACCTCGTTTTAAACGATCCCCATCCTCATACTCTATTCTGAACAAGTTATTGCTTATTAAATCAATCCTAGACGTATCCTTTACCCCGTCTTTACCAGCAAGCAGTTTATCTATGAAAGAAGTACATGAATTTGATGAATCCTCCTTCCCGTCCGGGGGGTCGGGCAGCATTGGAGTGTCTTCTGCAGACGCCATGGACCACCGCGGGTGACCAAGAAGCAGAGAAGATTCTTGGAGAGACCTAAATCTTCCTTCGAACCTTTTTTCCTTCGGGCAGCTTTGTTATTTTGATTGAATATATGTTCTTTTAATTTAGAGTTTTTTTCCTATTTTTTTATTTTTGAAACTTTATTTTATATAATTTTAATATTTTAAACACACTTTTGAAGGGTTAAGATTATATTTGTTAAATTTTTTAACTTCATGCTAATGAAATGACATATTGCAACAATGATGAAAGTTTAAGGATTAATTAAAACAAAATAAAAGTTCATGGTGCCTATTTGCAAAAGGATAAAAGTTAGAGGTGCTTATATAATCTTTTCCCAATAATATCTTATACAATTAATAAAAAGTATATATTTTATATAATTAATATATTATTTTTATTAATAAATAAATGCATTAAAATATGTACAATATATTAATTGGGTCTATAATTATTATTGTCTAATACTAGACATATGCGCTGAATCTTTTCTTATCCTTTGAATGTTTTTATTTAAATTCTAAAACAAAATAATTAAAAACTCAGTAATAATTAAAACATATAAACATTTATACTCAAATTTTATAGTTATAATAGAAATAACAATAAAATTATATTTTCTGATACAATACAGGATTAGTTAAAATATTGAGTTGTTTATGTGATATATATATATATATATATATATATTATAAATTTTACTTTTTATTTGTAGACAAAAAATTACATTTTGCATTTAGGTAATCATTGTCTTATCTATTTTATCAATTGAAGTTTTTTATTAATTTTTTGTTATAATAAAATTTTCTTAGAAGTTATGATAAATATTATAATAATTAAAATAAAATATTATAATATAGAAAATAACTTTATACTATTTGCTTAGATTATAATGATTGAGTTTAATTAGTATACACTATCAGTGTAAATTGCCACGTTATTTAATGAATATAACACATCATGCATTTTAAACTCATTAAATGATGTGTCAATACATCATTGGATGACTGTGTAAAATAACTTTACACTGACAGTGTATAGTTATTAAATTCATAATAATTTATATTATACCATTTATTAATTTTTATAATATTAATCATATTTTTAATAAAATACTTTAGAGAGAGAATTTCCTCTTTAATATTTTTTTTTTGGTTTCCTAGAGTATCCTCCCACCCGGTAGGTGAGAGACTAATCTCTCGGGGTATTGTCAGACGCAAAGCGGGGACCATTCCCAACAGTATTTTTCCATACACATGAATCCAATGATCGAACCCCGGACCACATACTTAAGGGACTCGAGTCTCTCCACTCATACCAATACATGTTGGTATTATACAGTTAAAGAGGGAATACACATTTATCTCTAAGTGGAGATCAAGGGATACAATGTTAGCTCTCTAATTTGGTAGAGAATCATTATCTCTATCTAATTATAGAGAGTGAACTCAAAATTTCCTCTCCAAAATATTTCTAATTTAGTTAAGGAAATTGCGACAGATTTATTATAGAGAAAATAAATCCGTCGTAATATCTCTCACTAAATACCTAATTGGAGCTTAAACATTAGTGACGGGAAAATGGTAATTCATTACTTAATGGTGGTGGTTGCTCCAAAATTCCTTACTATTAGAGAGTGATTGTTATTCTTATCTAAATTCTGCCTCTAAAATTGATTTTTCTAATATTGTAGAGTTTTGAATTAAAAATTAGTGTATAAAAACGAAAGCAAAAAATAAAAACACTTTATTATCTTGAATTAATTTATTTAATTCAACAAAAAATAATAAAGGCCAAAATCACCAATTTGAAATTATAAGGATTAAAACCAAATATTAATTATATTTGAGATATTAACCACATATTTAACCCCAAAAAAATATTACTTTGAGTGTGTTTGGTAAGTCATTTCAGCTAGCTGAAAATTGAAATTAGTAGCTCAAACAATATCAGTTGTATTTGGTAAGGTAGCTTTTTTGGGTGGCTACTGGCTTTTCTTGAAAAGATACTTGAGGTAATTTTTTTAAAAACTCCAATTTTCAGCTAGTAGCTGAAAAATAATTACAAGTTTATCCCTCAATCACCCCCACTTATTATTATTTAATAATTAATAATGTCCTTATATGTCATTTTACCTTTTTCAGCTAGTTTTACTAAATACATTCAATAGTTTTTCAACTTTAAACTTTCAGCTAATTTTTCAGCTTTCAACCAATTTTACCAAACACACTCTTTATTATACGTCACGTTATTTAACTAACTTTTTACGCTAATAAATAATGTCAATTAGGACAATTTGCAAACTTTGACAGGCTGCGGAACAACAACTGCCTTATGGAGCTTTGTCATATTATATCCATAACAAGTTGTTTTATTTCACGTTGTTGAAATATATGATAGAATATATGTAAGTAAACATTTGACCGGAAAAAAAAAAATAGATGACAGTAAACATAAAAGAATAGTTTAATTTACCTGCATTGTTAGTATAAAAAAATTATGATATTATTTATAAAAATATGAGAATGTATCATTCTAAAAATGTATGACATTTTATAAAAATGTATCATTAAATAATAATATAAGACTTTTTCTTCATTAATTTATTACCTTACAAATTAAAACCCAAATCTGATGGCCACTCTCGGTTAGGGATGACAATTGAGCTCAAGCCCTATTGGTACCCACAAAAATTACCCGCAATAGGCAGGGTAAAACCCCGCAAAGCGGGTATGGGCGCGGGTACGGACAATAACCCGCATTTTTTCATGGGGACGGGCGCGGGTACGGCACTGTGATGTCCAGCTCACCTCATACCCGCACTCATATATATATTATTTAATAAATAATACCATACATAATTATATATAGGGTTATATTAATTTTATTAAAACATCAAATATATTTATACATATTTTTAAAATTAATATATATATATATATAATATTACAAATTAAATATATTTTTAAAACTCTCTTTTTTTGTTTTTTTTCTTTATAATATATGACTAATTAGTGTTAATAATCATTTTTCTACAGATCTTGGAGAATTCTAATACATGATATCCAAGTTTATAAAATAGTGTGACATGAAAGTATATTGTAATATTTAATAAAAAATTTAAACATGAGATCATGTATTGTGTTTTAGAACATTAACATATTGTGTTTTAATTTAATTAAATTGTTATGTCACTTATATTTAAAAATTATGTTTTGACGATATTCAAGTAGTTTTTCAATTGAGATATAATTTTTTAAATTCATATTTTTTTAATGAGTTGTTAGTTTTTTCCTTAATAAAAGTGTGGGTAACGGGCACGGGTACGGGCATATAGGTGCCCAGCGGGTATGGGAACGGGCAATAAAGTTGCTGCCCACACGGGTACAGGCGCGAGTACGAGCTTTTCTTAAAAACACGGGTACGGGGACGAACAATATGGTACCCTGCCCAGAGGGTACCCATTGTCATCACTACTCTCGGTATACACTACCGAAACTTCTATACAAATATGTAATTTAGATCTACTACAAATTTTTTTAGTTTAATTTATATACATAGTCAATGAAAAAAATATCCATGATAATTTAATGAGTATAACATCTAATATATTATTAAATAAATAATATAGTAATACATCATTTAACGTGAATGTAAAAATTTTTTATTTACAATATACACATATTAAATTATTATAAGAAATAACTTCAAATTTAAATCAAATCAATTCATAATCAATTTTACAAATCTTATTGTTAGATGAATTTAAATTTGATAATGTTTTATTTTGAGTTAAATTCAAAATATTGTTGTTATAATTATACCATTGTTTTCAAATTCAAAACAAATTTTATTTAATTTTATAAATATTATTATTGGATGACTTTGAGTAGGGGTGGGAACAGGCCAGACTAGGTCAGGCTCTGGCAGGCCTGAGTCTGACCTGACTGCTAATTCTTAAGCCTGAGCTTGGGTTTGTTATCTGTTACATACCTTTTTTAAGGTCTGGTCTGACCTGCATAAAAGTCTGACCTGACATGTATGCCTATTTAGAAGCTTGTTTTATAACAAGACCTACAAAGGCCTGTGTAGGCCAACAGGCCTTTTAAGCATACTTTTTTATATAATTATTTTAATATATTATAATTTTTTAATTATATTTATAGTTATTTATATAATTAATTTAATATATTATATATTATTATATTAAACAGACCGGTCTGTCAAGCTTAATAGGCTTTTTCATAGGCCTGAAGCCTGCCCTATATAACTAAACAGGTCTTTTAACAAGTCTTAGCCTGACCTTTTTAATAAAACGAGTCAGGCCAGGCTAGGCCATTAACAGGTCGGCTGGCCTATTCCCACCCCTAACTTTGAGTTTTGATTAGAGCTAGCAAAATACCCACTAGGGTCGATCTAGTGGTTGAGGGTTTGGGTAATTTAACATGAGGTTCTAGATTCAAACCTAATTACTTTCCTTGTACACCGAAAAAAAAAGCTAGCAAAATGATTCGGTTTGATTAGACTTGTTTGAATATACCAGGTAAAATGTGATGTTTGGGATTTAAATTTTAAATCCAAAATAAATATAGGTTTTTTTTTTTCAGTTTGACCTGATTTTTTTAAAAAAAATGACAATTTTAATTTGAAAAACACGTTGAAAATGGTGGGGAAGCCCACATATAACCGAGTTTAAGCATAAATTTTTAAGTCATAATTAAATATGGGTTTTTTTTAACCCAACTTGTTATAGCTCGTGGGTTGCATCGGTCAACTTTATCATGTTGGGTAGTCCAATTTGCCAACTATAGTTTTGATATTGTTTTATTTAGAATAAAAGTCTATAATTATTCTATGACAAATTCATCACTATGAATTTACTAAAAAAATTTGTTAAGGAATTTCTAAAAATATAATTAGGGTAAAATATGTTTTTAATTCCCATAAAATTATATAAATTTGATTTTGATTCTCATAATTTAAAATCAGTGTGTTAATTGTTAAGTCTTTTTTTTTTTAAATTATCCTAGATTAGTCCTTATCATGTATCTTTTAAGTCTTTAATATTTTTTTATCAGATGTGTTTGGAGACCGTAGTCGATAGCGGAATTGGCGATAAAAATTAATTTGAATTGAAAAAAAAAACTCAATACACCGATTTTAAATTATTAGAACCAATCACAAATTCACTCAATTATACCAAGATTAAAAATATATTTTACTCATAAAAGTAATATATGATAAAACTCATAAAAGACTTTTTTTAGTGGTGCATCCCTAACTCATTTTAATTTTGAAAGTGGACAGAGATTTTCCAATGCAACATCCTTTTCAGTAGCATATAGTAGTATTAAATGGGTGTAAATTAAATTATGTAATGTAGTAGGTAAGTATGACCGAAGCGAT
The DNA here is from genome assembly GCA_026901365.1 of Sesbania bispinosa. Lineage (NCBI taxonomy): Eukaryota > Viridiplantae > Streptophyta > Magnoliopsida > Fabales > Fabaceae > Sesbania > Sesbania bispinosa. The sequence goes on from QLOH01000590.1 coordinate 137,839, forward strand.
GCCGTCTGAAATCGTTTTATTCAGGCAACATGATAGCTAACACACTGTTTATTGTGTCACCTCGTTGGAATGTTCATGACTTTTTTTTGTTGCTTCCGTATACTTTGAACTAATGATATTATATAAAATATATTCATTAAACTACTTTTTATATTATAAATTTAAATGTTTATTATGAAGAGTAATAGAATCACTTTCTTTGAAATCTTAATTGATTAAAAAGTTATGAGACATTTTTTTATATATTTTTTCGTTATTTTTCTTTATATATGTCTTTCACACACACTACTCCCTTGTAAATATCTTTGAATTTTTCTTAATTTTTTTCTCAATCTCTTAAATTTTTTTTGATATTTTAACATTATAAAAGGTACAATTCCAACCCTAAATGTGTTCCCCTTTCCTATTCTAATTATTATTTTTAATTCTAATTCAAATTATTATTATCTAATAATATATTGCCCTCAATTAATAGTTATAATAAAAAAGTTTAATTTACAATTTTGAATAGTATAAAAGTGGTTTAGTATATAAAAAATTAAACTATATAAAATAACATGATGATTTTAAAATTATATGAAATATTACTAGATAAAAAATATGATTTAAATAATTGATTTTTATGAATTAATAATTTAAATTTAAAATAAATATGCTTTAATATATATATTTAAATTAAATCCCTAATTCAAACTAATGATATTATAACCATGCTTTACACAAGCTTGTTATATACAATTACACATCATTAAGAGTGTACTTGACAAGACCAAGCTAGTTTATAGCTAATAAGTTTGTTTAACCCATATAAAAGGGTTTGGTAAAGCACAAATTTTTAACTTATTTTAGAAGCTTCTAACTTATAATTAAGTTACAAGATACTTCAACTAGTTTTCTAATTTGTAACTTATTTATTTTTCTTCTATTTTTATTTGTCATGTATATTTAACAAACTTCCATATTTATCTTTAATTTATTTATATGTCTTTTATGTCATTTTACATTTATCGACTAATTTTGTCAAACGCTTCTAATTCACCCCTTCCCCACACATCGCAACCCCTTCCCCTCTCCCTTTTCTCCCACCCCATGTTTGGAAGCTAGACTAAAAAATTGGCTTAGAGACATATGTGTCCAAAAGTCACTTTTGGGAAAAGAGGGGGGAGGGGGTTGGAGTAGGTGGGGTTGGTGGTGGGTGAGAGTGAGGGTGAGGGGAAGGGAAGGGAAGGGGTAGAGGTAGTTTGGGAAATGTCTTTTAAAAAACAAAAGGGGTGGGAATAGCAAAAGATGGGTTGGGAAAAACAATAACCCTGTTAAAAAGAGCTCTTCTTTTATCAAGGCCTGGCGAAGGAACTTTTCAGGTCTGTTAACATGGGCTTTGGATAGATGGTTGAAAAAAAGATATTTTCTTTTGAGACCATACTGTTTTACTAAATATACCACCCTGTTTTTAATTTTTTTAATGACATAAATTTCCTTAAGGGAGTTTGTTTCACCTCATAGAAACATATTCTCGGGAAAGTGAACTTGGGAATGTTATTTTCCCACATTTGTACAAGTTTTAAGAATCATATTCTCGGGTATTATTGATTCCTAGGAAAGTGATTTATCCATGTTTTAGTTACATTTTATTCCCACGGTGAGGGGTGAAAATCTTACATTCCCATGAGAATGGAAGTTATTTGTAGAATAACTTTCCTCTCTCACTTCATTCTATTATATTTTTTTCTATTTTTAATTTTTTAAAATTTTAAAATAAATAAATATTAAAAATATTCCCGAGAATGTTAAATATCTACCAAACATGTTTAGAAATTTTACACAGGAATAACATTCCTGGTAATAGGATTCCCGGGAACATTATTCCCGAGAATATGATGTAAAACCTTGAAACAAACTCCCCCATAGATTTTCAGTCCCGTACACCATCCCATTTTTCTCACTCATGATGAAAATCTTTCCACTAGAAGTTAACTGTTGAATTTGATTGACGAGTTAGCCCATCTAATAACAATAGCATAAGCCAAATCAAAATTAAAATATCCTCACATTCTATAATTTAATTTCTGAAATGATATTTCATTCATACTATTTGAAATATTAAATTTCAGAATTGTATAAATAAAATACTATTCTGGAATTTATTTTTTTGGATTCCATAAATTAAATTTCAATATTTAATTGATACAATTTTTTTTGACAACATTTAAATTTTGAAACATTTTTCACACATTGTTTTGCAATTTAATTTTTAAAAATAAGAACAACATCCAAAAAATTAACCGTATTAGGGTGTTTTAGCCTTCGCAACTATAGTTAAAAAAAAAAAAACTTACAAGATACCGTCTTTGCAACTATGGAAGAATGAGAATAAATAAATAAATAAAATGGTAAGATAAGAAGTAGAGGTGTCAAAATGGGCTACCCGGCCCGGCCCGGCCCGCATCGGGTAGCGGGCTTATGCGGGCAGGGCTAAAATACCCGGCTAAAATTCGGTCCTGTGAACTTAGTGCCCTAGCCCGGCCCTATGCGGGTAGCGGGCTTGTGCGGGCCGGCCCGGTTAAAAAAAAATTAACTTATTCAAAAATGTTGCTCATTAAAAATTGTAAACAATTATACTTTTACAAAACTAAAAAAAATTACAATTTAGTTATAAAAATCATTTAAAAGGGGAAAAGCAAAATGAATTTGCATTCGATGAATCGAAATTGTTCCAAGATTTTTCCATTTTATACTACTACTCAATTGATATGTAATTAAATAAAATTAAATAAACCTATACTGCACCTGTTCCAAAAATTGTTCTTCAAAATAGGATTATAAAATACATATTTGATAAACTTGGATTTGAGGAAGTATATATATGCACTAATATAATAATATACTCGATCATAATTGCTTTAATTAATTAGTTATCTATCAAAAGAAAATCATAATTGTTCACCATATTCATTGACTTCACAGTAGAAATTTCAATTTTCAGAACTTCAAACATTTTTAGATGGAAGAAAAATAAAAAATGGGCCATGCCAGCGAACTTAAGCATAACTCAAAAGCAAGGCAATTTTATTTTTAAAAAAAAACGGGCCGCCCGTTAGCCCGGCCCGAACCCGCTTAAGACCGGGCTTTTTCATTTCAGGGCTAAAAAGCCCGACAAAAATTCGGGCCTCTAATTTAAGTGCCCAAGCCCTCCCATATTGCGGGTTCAGGTGGGCCGGCCCGGTCGGGCTGGCCCATTTTGACACCTCTAATAAGAAGGGGAATATAATGAAGGGATGATGGTGATTCGGGTGGGTCGTGCGGGAGAATGATGAAGTGAGGGTTTAAATTTTAAACGAGATGCAAGAGGCAATAAGGATATTTTAAGAATTATAATAAAATAAAATAAAGGTTGGGTGGTGTATTTAGAAAAAAAGGTTGTAAAAAGCAGCTCCTAAACAAAAGAGGTCGGAGAGAAAATTTCCTAACATGGGGCGCTATACTTAGGCCCGACTTGGTACTACCGGTTGGAAAAAGTTCTACTTAGGGAATTGATTTTTATACATAAATTTTGTATTCCTACACATTTTGTTCTCTTTTATTTTTCAAAGTACCCCTACCTAATATTAAATATCTAAACATATTTCTCGTTTTCTCATCGAGACACTGCCCCCTTTTGATCATTAAATTGAACGTGACTGTGTTTAAAAGAAAAGCCCTTTCATAGGATTGATGGGATGGTGGCAGTAAAACCCATTATCACCACCATCACCACAACGCCATCGTAAACCTCATTATCCCAAAACAAAATATGTAACCAAAATCAAAAGAAGAGGAAAGACATCAACTTCCTCACTAGAGTCGCAACCATTGTCGCGACGTTACCAACATTTTCATCTCTCTTTTGCGTCACCTAGGTATAGTCACCCATCAACTATGTCCACCGCTCCGGTGATATGTTTACGATGATAATGGGTACCCATAGAGCAAGGTATTATGGTGCTCCTCCTCATACTTGCTTTTAAAAAAAACTTGTACACGTGTCCATACCCATGTGGATGGTAATTTTAATATTTGTTCCCGTACCTACTAGATACCTATATGTTCATACTCTCGCTCATTACTCGCACTTGAATTTTAAAAAGTCAGCAAATCAATAAAATATTAATTAAAAAACTGTAGTCCAATTGCAAAACCACTAAAAAAATATTCAAACATAATCATAACACATTTAAAGCATAATCGTTTGTGTAAATTAAAATATAACACACCATGATTTTGAACTACAGCGCCAATATTCAATAAAAATAATATATATAAATCATTATACCGGACCTCTTAGTAAAATTAATACATATATATATATATATAATTATATAATGTGTGGCCATGAGGCAGACTAGGTATTGTTGTGTCCCTTCACCCATCCCCGTTAAATTTTATGGGCTTTTGCCTATGTTCTCAACAGTACTAGTTTAGTGAGCTTTTACCCTGTCTAATGTGGGTAATTTTTATGGATACCCGATCGGCTTGAGCCCAATTGCCATTCCTAGGCGTGTCATCTCGGTTACACCCCCCACTGTCCCCTTTTTGCCATTGTCCCACACCAGGAAGTCACTCCAATGGCTTGGAAAAAATAATCAAAAGGAGAAAAAGGGAGACAATAGAATGAAAAGATCAGCG